>JAFFZH010015642.1:26991-68783 GCA_018420115.1 Euura saliciscinereae | reverse complement strand
GTTTGCAACACGAGCGAAGGCGAGCAGCCAGCATTCATACGAGTCTAGTGTCGTTCACTCACGAGCCGCAGGCGAGTGCGGGATGACACGAGACGAGTGTGAATGCTGTGCGAGCCGAGCGAGTGATTCAAACTTCACACGAGGCAGATGTCGCCTATCCGCACTTATCGCACACCATATTTTTTATAACTCCTGCGGGAAAGCTTGAATTGAGATGCAGACGAATAATATCTGACAGCTGAGCAAATGGCCGACCATAACCAACCTGAAGTTAGGCGATAATCTAAGTTGACACATCGCTGCCGCCTGGGGGCGCCACGTCGCGGACGCTTGGACGTCGCCACCGACCGATGGCGCTACTGAACGACTGACTTATTTCAAAGTGCGCGTGCGTGATAGTGAAGAAACGTAGATTGCTTGAAGTGCGCATGCCTGTTAGTGAAATATTGACGATAATGCACGATGTGCGCATGCCTGTTAGTGAAATAATGACGATAATGCACGATTGCGCCTGCGCGATAGTGAAGAAATATTACGTTTTTTCACTCATCTGAAAAGGGGCCCTTTCCAAACCAGACACAGGCATCGAAAATCAAGCTTTCCACGCAGGTGTTATAAAAAATCAATTATGAAGTGAAACGAATGTTGAGGATTCGTTTTGAAAAAGCAGAAACAGTGCAGCAGATTCGCCGTTGTTGAATCATTCATAACTCGTTCTCTACGATAAAAAGCGTTTCTTTGACACAGTAAGTAGAGTACATCTTCTGCATCTCGAGGTGGAATTAGACCGTCCGATTGAATATCGTCCTCGAGAAAAGGACGAAGGGAATCCTGGTAGATTTAGACCTCGGATGAAAGCGACGTCCTTCCCCTAAAACCCGATTCAACGTTTCTTTCGTCATTTCGCTCGTTTCAATGCAGAAAACAGAACTCACACTTTTTGCTCGCTTTTCTAGTTCGCTAAAAAGAACTGTAGATTCGATTTTTTTTATTTGAAAAGGGAGAACGTAGTAGCTTCTTTTTTAACCTCTTATTTGTCACACTGCACTTTTGCACATTATCGTTGACTCGTACCAGCGATGATATCTCGGTTGAAACTAATCGAGTCTATTTATCCAGGCAAAGTAGTAGGCGACTATGTATCGGCGGTATTCCGGAAGTCGAGAGTATTTATTATCAGAAGGTGACAGGTTCGCGAACATTGGCTCATAACTTGAGATGTTATCCCCTCTTCTACACACATTAACCGCATTATTCAGTCTCGATGTTTTATTGCCTCCACCAGATCGGGGCTGATTGCGTTTTTATTGCTGCTTCTTGTCGTTACAACCTTCCCCACATCCTACAGACCACTGTCAGCTCTAGGACTCCGTTTTGCAAAAAAGATGTCGTTGCCTTACAGCCTACAGACAGACCCTACTAATTAGCATTCATTCGAACCCCACTAAAACTCCACTACACGACTCGGATCGGTTACCATCACGTCACGATCCTTGATTATAATTTCAATTAAGTTCTTCGTCATCGTCTCCTCGAGTTCCCCATTAAAAAACTTTTTTTTAACTTCCCGTATCTGATTTCAGAAAAAATAGGAAGTTATTGTAATCAACCCGAAAATGACAAATTGAGTTTTCACTGAGTTTTCACGTGATCAAATTTTTGTCCGACGATATCTCGAGAACGCGCGGTCGGATTTCGATCAACTTTGTCTCAATCGACGCGTCTTTCTTAAACTTAGTACTGATTAGATTTTGGCGTTGATCGGATAAGTGGTTTTCCAATTATTTGAATAGTAAAATTGCCAAAAATAAAATAAAATTGTTTATATATCTTCGGAACGGATGAACGGATTGGCTTGAAAATCGGTATCCGAAGGTTTTTGGGGTCCCTGATCACGAATCTGAGGTCAGACTTGCTAAATTCAAAATGGCAAACCCAATATGGTGGACAAAAATCCGAAAATATCTTTATTTTGATAAAAATTTGTACCCGCAGGATTTCCGGGTCGCTGATCACGAATCTAAAGTCGAATTTTCGAAATTCAAAATGGCGACTCCATATGGTGGAAAAAATCTGAAAATATTTGAATTTTGATAATAACGGGAAGTTCAAAGGCTGGCTCACAGTCAGTCCAAACCCGCTTGTTTTGTATAAAATGGTCCCGAATGACACAAGTATGGGTCAAATATCCTCTGAAAATGCCTGAAAATGACACATATTTCCCAGGCCTCATCTTCTGTCGCCTAATTATACGGAGTCGAGTCCGTTTTCAACGTTGGTAGACACACGTGGGCATATACAGCCGCGTCTCTTTAATCAATTATGCAAAAACGTTTCGAGCCCCCACGCAGAGAACCGCGTAACTTCCGTATCCGTGTCCAGCTCGTGGCATTTCTTTTTATAATCTCTGATTAAGCCGCGAGGTCATCGTGTGAAAGGTATCATCGTCAGAAGCATTGAACATTTTTCTGAAAACCGGAGCTTCAATTTTTTCGAACTGTCAAAAAACTGCGCCCAGAGGTCACGCGACGCATTTACAATACTCGAATTATATCGGACAGATTCGTACCGTTTATCACGTACTCGGGGTGGATGGGGGAGCCTCTTTCTCTCTCCGCCTGTCTGGAGGAAGAGCCGGATCGCGACGGAAGTGGAGGCGTATAATGTAGTTTGCTTGAGATTCAGAAGGTGTCGTTAGCACCCGTGAGACCATCGGACCCGTGGATGTTCCGGAGGATATGTCGAGGACAAATTGAACGCCCGCCTCGGCGAAGATTCGGATCCGAAGACACAACGTGTGGATATAATTTTTCGGGGAATATTAGAGGTTTCGAGGTCCGGAATTAGGGAGGACGAAATTAGTTCTTGAAATAATTAATTGATCGAGACCCGGACTCGCGGTATACCGAGTGGATAAAAGTTGGTCGCGGCAGAGGAATTAGTGGATAAGATTCCTCTACGCGATCTGGCTCCACAATCAGGTCAAACTCCGTTATCCGCGAGACGGTTAATCTATCCCGGATACCCCGAGGGAATCTGAGGCCTGGGGAAGTGGACGATCGGAAGACTCAACTTTCCATCACTCGGACCGACGCATCTTTGTCTTTCAATTTAACCCTCGCCAACAATAAGACGAGACGGTTTCCATTTGAATTCTCTTCTTTTGAACAGGTAAAATTCGTAACAAATTAAATTCGCTAGGAATAGAAGAATTGCAAATTGTAATTTATCTAGAAAGTCGAGCTTGCGAAAAGCACCAATTTAAATCGTAGAAGTTGTATCGTTATTGCCTCACTTTTCATATAAAAAAAACACTGTTGAAAATGTCTTTGATCGTCACAGTGGAAAAAGTCAAATTTAATGATAAAAAAATCGATATTTTTGGTCAAATTTCAAACCATCGTGAATTTTGCCTCGTTTCAATTTTTAGGACACTCAAATTGTTTATAGCTGATATCGCTGAAAGATCAGTAAAAGACATTGTGCCATGCCCAAAAGCCTCTTTAAGGATGTATAGGCCATACAATCTCAACCAAAAGTGAGTCCCGTCGTCAATATTGAGTACTTCGAGATGAGATAAAAATCGGAAAAAAATCAACCACAATCAAGATGATAAGAGTATTCATTTTCAATAATAATAATTCCCAAAAGTTATCAACAAATTGTTTAAACAAATCATTGTTTAACAAACTTCCTGGTGACGTTATTTTTTTTTCATGTCAAATGAATTCGTTAATCTCTCTGAATACACATGAATTTTTTCAGAATTTTGTCACTTTTTTGAAATTTTCGTTTTTGGAAATTTCTAAAGGCTGTATTTACAAAGCTATTAGTTCCACGCTCCGGAAACTTCGGAATTGTAATCTACATCGTTTCCACAATAACATATCCAAAATTCAGATTTTTTTTCTCCATTTTTCAAAATCGAAAACGGAAATTTCAAAAAAGTGACAAAATTCTGAAAAAATTCATGTGTATTCGGAAAGATTAACGAATTCATTTGACATGAAAAAAACACAATGTCACCAGGAAATTTGTTAAACAATGATTTTTTTAAACAATTTGTTGATAACTTTGGGACATTATTATTATTGAAAATGAATACTTTTATCATCTTGATTGTGGTTGATTTTTTTCCGATTTTTATCTCATCTCGAAGTACTCAATATTGACGACGAGACTCACTTTTGGTTGAGATTGTATAGCCTATACATCCTTAAGGTCCCGATTTTCAGGACTGTATATCTTCCAAACGGTCAATGGTCCGCAAAAGAGTGTTAACATGTTTTTTCTAGGAAATTTTACAATCTTCAAAATTGGTTCTTATCATTTTTCAGCTAAGCGCAGCCGGAAGTGAGATATCAGTAAAAGAACAGTAAAAGACATTGTGGCTTGTCCAAAAGCCTCTTTGAGGCCCCGATTTTCAGGACTGTATATCTTCCAAACGGTCAATGTTCCGCAAAAGAGTGTCCGTATATTTTTTGTAGGAAATTTTACAATCTTCAAAATTTGTTCTTATCATTTTTTAGCTAAGCGTAGCCGGAAGTGAGATATCAGTAAAAGAACAGTAGAAGACATTGTGGCTTGTCCAAAAGCTTGCGAAAAGCACTAATTTAAATCATAGAAGTTGTATCATTATTGCCTAACTCTTCATATAAAAAAAAAACTGTTGAACATGTCTTTGATCGTCACAGTGGAAAAAGTCAAATTTAATGATACAAAAATCGATATTTCTGGTCAAATTTCAAACCATCGTGAATTTAGCCTCGTTTCAACTTTTGGGACACTCAAATTGTTTATAACTGCGTCCATTGAATACAATTTTAGAGACAAATTGGGATACTTTTTGCTCCAAAGGAAACCGAAGCTGTGTACTTTGGAAAAATTCCCGAGAACATCCCCGAGCGAATGAATTTTTGTGTAATAAAATGAGGCACTGAAAATTTCGATTAAGGCCGTGGGCTCGTTAGGTTGAATTATTTGGACCGTTGTGAAAAACGAATCGCGTTGGACCTCAGCCTGCATAATTCATACCCGGAAATGAGACAACCGAGAGAATTATAGGATCAGTTTCGATCGGTTCGAGTCCGGATAATTCTCTTCTATTTTTCTCCCCCTTCCTCCACCCCGTTTCTTATTACTAGAATTTTTAAGACATCTGCGATCTGAAATTAATCGCGAATCCGATATTGGTTTATGCCGTTCGAATAACGGATATAAAAACGGCGGACTCGACCCCCCGATATTCTTGATCGCTTAATTAGTCTGACGCTATTAAATTATCCGAGATTTACTGATTCCGGAATGATTAACGACAGATTTTGAGACTCCGTCTGTATTTTTGATCCCTTTTAATGAATAATCTACGTGACTTCTTGCCCGCGGTATTTCCGTGCTCCTTACCTCTCAAAATTCCGCGGCACGCCCAGAAGAATATTTGCTACCGGAGGTGGTCTTTTAATTTTTGGCTCGTTTAACGATAGCCGAAATGTTATTAACGGTTTGGTTAGGTAATTAATTTGATCAAGGGAAGATTAATTACGCGACGGCTATAATGTTGGCATTTTTCTTATATATAAAACCACATTTATTAATCAATAATCTAATTCATTGAGAAAAGTAACGGTGGATTATTTTCATCCCTTAAAATCCCACGGTATGTGAAATTCTAGGAATTGGATTTATGCCCCATTCTCTATGTGCGTCCCTTATTCATTTACATTGGCGTCACTCATATAAGTCTCAGTAATCGGTTCAGATTTAAAATCCCATTAAAACACCAAAGGGATTGAAACGATACAAACAAGCTAAAATTATAGGGTTTTTTAGAGTGAGGAATTGAAAAATTTTCATATTCATACTTTTCACAATTTTTCAATAACATCGTGGCGAACTGGTCAGTAAAAACAGCTGGGAAAAGTCAGAGAATGTCAAAAATAAAAAAAATTCACAAAAAAGTTGGGAAGTAGTGTGGGAGTTTGAAAAAATGGTCAGAGAAGGCGAAGAAAATGAGGAAAATCCAAAATAATGGTCATAAAAGTCAGGAATAAATAAGAAAATTCAAAATAACGGTCATAAAAGTCAGAGAATCTAAAAAAAAAATGATCCAAAAATTCAGAGAAAAGTCGAAACATTGAAAATAATGGCCAGAAAAGTAAGGAAGCAGTGAAAAACAAAAAAAATTGGCAGAAAAGTCAGGGACAATTTTTTAACTGTTTTCAATCGTTGGCAAGATTGACATTTTTTCAAAGTGTCACCCATCAATTAGTGTTAGCCAAAATTATAATAATAATAATAATAATAATAATAATAATGAGCTGGTGGAAATCTCAGTTGTCTTTTCGGTCACGATTATAAAATCGATGTATTCGCTAATGGAATCAACGAGCCCGCGATTATCGTGCGAAAAAACGTGTCAATTTCAATAAATAAAAGAGTAAAAAGTTGATGGCAGGATGAAGTAGCCGGCAGGCAGAGGGTTTCTGCTGACGTTGAATCATTATTAACGGAACATTTAATTTTCGTCTTTTAAAAATTTTCGGCAAGTTGATCCTAACGGTATAAGCCTGATATAATTTCTTGAGCTCAGTGCCCGCAGCTTTAATGGTCTCGGTCGTTTCCGCTTTCCCTTTAGCCCGCCCCCGCAAATTGACGAGGATCCTTATTCCGTTCGAATATAATGTCAATCTGATCGATAATCGTTAATTCCGCAAAAAAAAAAAGAAAAAAGAAAAACCGTTGTATGTATCTAATTACCGCGAATACGGTAACTACCAGGATCGTAATTGCATAGAATTACCCGCATCGTGGCATCGATATCACGGAATGAAATTTAACGGAAATGATGCGACCCATTAAACGGAATCTGTTTGTGCATTTACTCGACCCAATCATTTTCAACTTCCCGTTTCTCTTTTTTCAGAGAAAAAAAGGAACTTATTGTAGAAGTTGAGTTTATAATGTATCTCCACGTTTTCAGGTCCAGAGAATAACGTAAAATTTTTTCAAGTCAGATTTGCGAATTTAAAAATGGCGAATCCAATTTTCTGCGAAAATAAAGCTCGAAATCTTATGGAAATAGTTACTCGAAGGTTTTTCGAACCATTGATGAAGAATCTGAGGGTCAGATTTGCAAAATTCAAAATAGCTGGAAACAAAATCAATAACGGTAAGCTCGAAGAGCTTATTTATTCTTCTTTTTCTCGTTACTATATAAAAACCATCCACCGAAATCCGCGTAATTTGAACAGCGAAATGGCTGTAGAAAAAATCGGATAATCAGTTCGGCTACCAGGAAATTTCATGTGCTTGTAGGCTCTATTTTCCCCTGGGCTGTTACACACAGAGTGTCTGTTGGTCCGGGAAGCAGTTGAATTGCCCCAGGTACAGTCCCCTTGTTTCTCTTGTTTCGAAACAATACCCACAAAGATACCTGTGCCGCGTATGACCGCGTACAAAGCATCAGAGAGGTACAAAGTTACTGTGATATTAGCATTCGCCAAAGCGCCAAAACCACAGGCTAGACGATGTAGCAGAAAGCTTTTGATATGACTCTTTTTGTCGTTACAAACATTTTCGACCCCCGTCATTTCATTCGGGGTGCAAGAAAGGTGGAGAAAAATGTCAGCCCTCGAGCGCGTTGGTATTTTCTAGGTCTCCCTTAATTGCGATAGTGGTATGAAATATGTAATACCCGCAAGTTTCTATTAACTGCGCGAAACACACAGGAAAAAAAAGGAAGAGAAAACTGTACGAAAAAGGGGAAGAAGAAAAATTGCGCAAAACATGCAAAAGCGAAAAAACCGCATACTATATTCACTTTGTACCTCGTAATGAAAAAAGCATCTGTGTTTCACTCGCAAATTGCACCATGGCTTTCACGTCATGCTTCTTTTCTTTTTTTCTCCTCGATACTAAAAGTACTACGTATTAGCGGTTATCAAAGAACATTGACAGTGGACTTTTGATATCTCATCAGAGCTCTGTCGCAAAAAAAACTGTTTTCTAAGATTTTCCACTGAAATTTTTCCTGCTTATTCGAAATTGATTTTGGATTCGCCTAATTTTTGTAAGTAAGAGAATTTAAGATGCAGATTCAAGTTTTTTTTTCGCTCTTGGAAAAGTAGAAAATATCCATTTGCCACTGTGATTGAAAAATGGATTTTCAAAATGAAACATGAACCGAGAAAAAAAATGTCCAATGACTTTTTCAGTCTTTTAAATTTGCAAAATTCAAAGCTTGACCGATATTAAGAATAAAAGTTCAAAATTCTGTAAGGTTTGCCTTCCCTTTTCGATTTTATCACGAATGAAGTGAAAAATGTACATATTCTCAGCTTTTTTAAAGGTGACATCGAAGCTATGTTCTTCTACTTTTCAGTGAAAAAAGTCTTTAAAAATCGATTCATGCGTTCAGATTTTATTGAGGTTTGAAAACGGTTAATTTTTTTTTTTTTTTTTTTTTAATTACAAATTTGTCCATTTCGAGTTTCAAAAATATCGAAATCGGATCAAAATTATCCGAAAACTTGAGCTGACGTGGCGAAGCTCGAATTCTTTTTTATTGTTCGTATATATTCCGATAAGATTGATTGAATTTATGGAATGCTAAGTGCAAAAGTTTACAAGATTTGAAATTTTCTCTGGGCTCGTTCGGTATAGGTACTGCAGTGCAGACTCCGGCTTATTGAAGTTGTACAACTTTTTCTAATACACGATGTATAAATAACATCGGTCCCGTACTGCTTATCCTGCAGTGCTAACTATCGAACTTTTTCCTTCGAAGGAGGGGTGTGGATGAATAAATTGATCGCGATATTTCACTCGGTTGTCAAAACCCCGAAGAAATACTATATTTCAGACTCTTGAGAAAACTGGTCCTCCTCGAAGGGAGGGAAAAACTTATTTTCAGAAAAATCCAGTGACCGGAAGTGACAGGCGTCAGGTCAGACGGGGAAAGAGAATTTTTCTCTTTTTTAACTCGATATTTTCATGATAAAAAGAAGAAAATTTCTATTTTTCGTAAACTTGTTATCACAGGGGTTCTTCTTTC
Source organism: Euura saliciscinereae (assembly GCA_018420115.1). NCBI lineage: Eukaryota > Metazoa > Arthropoda > Insecta > Hymenoptera > Tenthredinidae > Euura > Euura saliciscinereae. The sequence continues at coordinate 59,731 of JAFFZH010015642.1, read as the reverse complement.
CAAGTTTCAACGAATAAGGGAGACTGATGTAGCCCACCGTCCTATTGTTGTCACAAACGTGACGCATAGCGTACACCTGACAAACTTCCCAGGGGGCACACAATGCCGTTGGTAAAATTAAAAATCCCTTTAAATCGATATTTAATCAGGGTTTTCACGTCTCGAATAGAAGAGGGTCGGGATGTATCGTAATGCGGTTTTCATCCACAAAGAATATCCGCGCAGTTATACCCTCGTCGAGCGTCCTACATTCCTCATCTAATCAAACACCTCCTCCCTTTCCTCCTATTTTATAAATATTATAAGAAAATGAGAAATATAGCGATGAGAAAATGATTAAAGAACGAAATTCAAACGTAAAATAGATTCTACATTCGGGGTTCGGAGTTACACCGATGTTCTCGGGGTCCTAATTGTCCAAAGGAATTGAAAATGGCGGGTAAGGTTAGCCGGAACAATCGTCAATCGGCGATCGAACCGAAGGCAAAGGCATAAAGGGCGCCCTGGTCCACCCCGCGGGTAGAGAAACAGTTTGGTAACCTCTCATTTGTTTCAAAAGCGGTCTGACTCTCGCAGACCGTGTTCCCTGGTCTCGGGTACGTATCTATCTACCCACCAGGTCGTTCGATCGTTCGACTCGACAAAGAGGATGCGAAGACAAAGTGGAGACGTTCTCCGCTATCCAACTTCGACTCGGTGAAATTTCTTACCGAAATCACCATAATTTCACGAATTGTCCCCTTTGATCTTAGAGTTGAAAGAGGATATATTGAGATTACTGTCATTTACGTGTCAGATCGGGTATCGAGAAAACTTTGTCCAAAAATTACATCGAGGAAGAAATAAAGTTCATTCAATTTTGAATTGTTATCAATGCCAAAAATTATGGAAGATTTGAAAATACCGATTCAGGGCATAATTATTGATGGGTTTGACCAGTGATACTTCAAAATTTTCGATTTCTTCAATTCTTTAGCACTTTTTTTTCAAAAATTAGTCAATTTTCGTATTTTATCTTACACTTTTTACCGGTCAAATGAATTCTGAATCGATTTGTCAGACATGAGGCATTTATCAACGGAAGTTATCAATAAATTGTTTAAACAAAATACTGTTTATCAAATTCTCTGGTACCCTTTTTTTTTTCATCTCAAATAGATGCCCTAATTTTTCCGAACAAACGTGCATTTTTTAAGAATCTTGTCATTATTTTGAAATTTCCGTTTTCGAAAATTTGTAAAGGCTGTATTTACGAAACTATTTGTTCCACGCTCCGGAAACTTCGGAATAGTAATCTACATAGTTTTTCACAAAAACATATCCAAAATTCAGATTTTTTTTCCATTTTTCAAAATTTGGAAATTTTCGAAGACGGAAATTTGAATGAAATTGAAATCAAAATAGTGAAAAAATTCTTTAAAAATTCATGTGTATTCAGAAAAATTAGGGCATTCATTTGAGATGGAAAAAATGCTGTTACTAGAAAATTTGTTAAACAATGTTTTGTTTAAACAATTTATTGATAACTTTTGGGCATTATTATTATTCAAAATCAATACTTTGATCGTCTTGATTGTGGTTGATTTTTTTCGATTTTTATCTCATCCCGAAGTACCTAATATTGTCGACGAGAATCACTTTTGGTTGAGATTGTACGGCCAAATACATCCTTAAAAACGTTTCAATCCAGTACAAATTGTCACAATCATGAAACAGAATGTTCATCAAGCTCTCAAAATAATCTCCAAAGATGGTCCCAAACTGTGTGAGAAACGAGAATAATCAAAATTAATTATACTGTCAATATAATATCCGGTTGGAAATGACCGAACATTTTTTATCTCGAGGTAGTTTATACGGCCTCTTGATCGTTCTCCTTTTTCCCTCACCGTTTTATTTAATGACTACAATATTTCGCGAGAATCTGAAGACAGTGAGAGAAAGAGAAAAAGCTAGAGGGGTGGGCTGCTTCACTACCGACGATCCAAGAATAAAGATTAGAAACAAACGAACGCGGATTAACGCTAATTGGGCAGAGGCGGCGGTTTGTCGGTGGTACTCGTCGATTCAATTTTTTCGATTCATGAGACAAAGGAATTATTCAAATATCGGAGCTTCGATATTCAAAGAGAAATAAAATAAAACGAGCACCGTGATCTCGCGGAAAAAATTTCTGAAGTAGAGAATATATATATTTTTTTATCTTTCATTATTATGAAAAGCGGTATTTCAGTAAACCGAGCCCACACGAAGAATCGACTCTCGGTTTCTCTGCTGTAAATCACGAAAAAAAGCCTAAGAGACTTCGAAATTTAATACGGTATATAACTTCCTTAATTTATTCGTCAATGATATACCGCGGGTCGTTAAACGAGGCTGAGATTACAATAAAATATTCTTACGAAGATAGAGAGGATCGTCATTATCGAACTTTTGCCAAAAAAAAAAAATTTCTTCCCTCGTTTGGTTCAGGATGGAATCAGTACCATGTGAAAAATACTCGCCCACCACCACTCGCGAATTCCAGTTTCCCTCACCACCCCTCAGGATCAGGGGTGGAAAAATATTTTCAGCCTATGAGTTTTCCAAAATATGCGGGGTATCTATTTTTTCAATCAAGTAAACAGAAGCATTTTTCACATTTGAAAGATGTCAGTTTTTTTAAACAGAGAATCTAACGTGAAAAAAGGTTTTCTTGCGTGAAATCAATACTTTTTGGATGAAGAATGAAATCATCTTTTCAGTGCTTACATCAATTAATTATTAGGGATTGAAATTTTATGAGGAACCCAAAGATATTTGATCATTGAAATCATTAAATCTTAAGAATGTTTAATATTTAATTGATAGTATAAAACATGTTCCAATTTCAATATCTTCAATATTAATTAAAAATAGCACAGAATTTTATGAAGAGTTTCTGATTCTTGATACAATGTCACAATTTCTGACCCTGGGCTTTATCGAATAATTTTACAACGAGGACTCAAAAGTCTCTGCCTCAACTAAATATAAGTCCATTGAGGTCACGTGACTGGTAAAAAATTCACTCTTTACATTATTTGGCGCGACTATTCACTCTTTTTTTTTCTTTTGAAACTCTAATAGAGTGAGAAGTAACTCGAAATAATGTTAATAGTACAACTTCATGGTCAAACAAACTGGAAAAGAATATAATCCCATAGAGTTAGTGTCCATTTAGCACTGGTTAGGGTGGACGTTATTTTCATTTCCCCTTAGCAGTTTGAGAAAGTAGTTTGACCGTCGATAACCGGGGGTCAGTACTTGGAAAAATAGATGTATATGTATTCTTGCAAACCAGGTATTAGCCCAGTCGCGCTTTAGCATGACTGAAAACTCGAGGTTTTTCTCGAAAGTCAGATTAAATCGCTTGACTAGCTGTCCTCGAGGCGTGCATACACGGGTGAATAATTTATGCATGCAATTCGTAGCCGGGTATATCGAGGGTGGAAGGAACATCGCGTGCAGACTGACGCGGCGAACTACGTGCGGTCACGCACCTTCGGATTCGATAAGCTTTTGTGCTTTTCAATGCACCTCCCCAATTGCAACGTTATCTTTTACCATTTCCGTCTTTTCTTTTCCTTTCTTTTTTTACTGTTCTCTTTCCGAATAGCCAAGTAAGTGAACATGAATGGTATAACATGACACTGCTATTCTACGATCATAAAACATCGAAAGATATTTTGATTTCGATTAAAAAATGAAAAATGTGACATGAAAACTACGAAATTGTGACAGTGACGTCAAAGCTGAAATTTTTTGTCTTTTAATTGATTCCAATATCGAAATGGTATTCTCTGATTGAGAATGAAGAAAAAAACGAAAATGTGTTCAGTAGAACAGAAAATCAATGAAACAATCGTGAATAAATAAAAAGAGGCCAGTTCGCCGTGGGTATCTGGGGTCATCGCATGATACCCAGACAGCACGGAACTAGAATTTGTCGTGTGGACGACAAACGTCGCATTTTTTGACTCCTTAATTTTGTCCCAACCCTGAAACGACATTCGGACGACAAAAAGTGGGACATTTTTTATCCATAGAACAAATTTTAGTTTGTCTCTGTGTTGCGACGATTTGACGTCAGCGAAATACGTAATGATCGAACGTAATCCGATTTATATCGTATAGTAAAATGAATTGGCTTCATCCCTTCAATATTTCGTGAAACGTATAGCGACTATAAAAACGAGGGTGGTACAAAGAAGAACAATAACAGTGAGGCTACAAGATACTTCGAGTTCGCAGTCAACTTGACCTCCATTCAAAAACTCGAGGAGAGCCCCTTTCCTTTCATCCTTTGTCGAAAATAGTCGCCATTTTTTACGAAGAATATCGAATCTGGAGCAGCTTGTATGGGACAGGGGCGAAAGTCGAGGTCAGGTGGTCGAAGATTAAATCCCACGTGTGTGCACGGGGATAAATTCCTGTGCGATAGGACTCGTCTACATCGGAAACTGACATTGCGAGGTTTGCGTGACCAGTGGGACTCAGCAAAACAAAAGGTTTCATCATATCTTTAAATTGAATTAAATTATCAACGGACACGCCATCGACCATCTCCCACGATTCGACGATATAAAAAAGCGGGTGCGACGGTCAGGAGCAAGTGAGTAGCGGGTCGCCAGCCCAACAGTCGCACCGCGTCTCACTTCAAATTGCCCATTTTGTTATTAAATTTAACACCTCGGACCGAAGGGAGAAGAGAAATTTTGGGAAGGACCGAAACAAAAATCCGAGTATAATTCCATTCGCATTCTTCAGCCACTTCCGTTGCGCATGTTGAACATGTTCTTCAACGAGTCCGTCCTCATCACCCCTGCAGCCTTTGTAGGCGGCGTCGGGTTCGTATTACGCCGGTTATACTCGGAATAATTAAGTGCCTCCGGGTCGTTGAGATTGATCGATAATTTGATATGAAAATTCATTCTTACGAAATACGTCGCGGTGCTATCCTATAACGGTGTATGCAAAACGAGTACACTTGAACGCTAACGATCGTATCCTCTTCTTTCCTCGGTTGCTTCGTATCAAATTCAACCACGGAGACCCTGGTGCCTCCATCGATCCATCTTTACGATCAGTTTTTAATGAAATTCGAACAATGATTCACAAGAATTTAATATTAACGGATTTCAGGCAAGTCCAACAGATGCAGGAACGACTTTTGGGGTGGAACGTCCCCCCGGAACATGCCGATCTCGTTCATCCTCACTGGCGAGGGTTCCTGGCCCCCGGAAGATACTGGCACATTGGACTCGCCCTGGTCTACTTCATGCTGATGGTCATGTCAGTCGTCGGTAACGGATGTGTCGTGTGGATATTCACAACGTGAGAGACTCGTCATGCTTCTTCACTCTTCGGAGCATATATGGCCCATTTCATGCTATGCCTTTCATTCATGAGTTCTTCTCATTATTTGGGTATCAAAGAAAAAAATACTTGCATTTCGATGTTACCATGTTATACATTTGCATGTTGACATCGAAATGCTCAAACAATGACAAAAAACCCTCAACTTTTCTTCATACCGTAACTGTGGATTTCACAATATAAAAAAAGTCCATCCGATACAGTCCAGACTGAATGTAGAAAAGAATAACCCGAAAGGTGAACATTGCAATGTGCTTTCTTGTTAAAACTGGTCAGTTTTTAGTCTTATGAACATCCGACCATCAGACTTTGTGAGTTCGACCAAACTCTGATGAGTTCTCCACTTTTACTGGTCACACTGGATCCAGAATTCCGAATTCTGTGTTTTTGCCTCAAAATTCACCATCAAATCTTTCAGTTCGAAGTCATTGAGGACCGCATCGAACATGTTCGTCGTGAACCTGGCGTTATTCGACCTGTTGATGATGCTAGAGATGCCGATGTTCATAGTGAACAGTTTCCTCGAGCGAATGATCGGGTGGCAATTGGGCTGCGACATCTACGCGGCCCTCGGAAGCATTTCCGGGATCGGTTCGGCCATAAACAACGCTGCGATCGCCTTCGACAGATACAGGTTCGGCAGTGGATTTAAATCGTCATTCTAATCCCGAAACCTGACCATTCGACCTCCACCTTGCAGAACCATCTCGTGTCCCATCGACGGAAGGCTCAACGGAAAACAGGCCGCCGTCATAGTGGCCTTCACGTGGTTCTGGTCGCTCCCGTTCTCCCTGCTCCCCATCGGGAACATCTGGGGCCGCTACGTTCCAGGTAATCGTACCGTTAAATCGACCAAATGCATAGTGCAGCGTTATTAGCACCGAGCGATAATATTGTCGAGAGATGGAAGTTACGTCGTGGTCCAAGAATAGAACATCCAGGGTATACATGAGGGGTGCTCGAACCTCTGCGAGGCAAAGTTAGTTGCCTACGTTAACCTCGCGGTGTGTGCACACGCTACACAACCGTCTAATTACTGCATGCAGTTACCCTTAGCTATAGACTCCACACCGGCGTCTGAGATCTCTGCCAATGAGCGCAGAATGCATTCACGATATTGACCAGAATTTCACATCTCGTCCTTATTGTTTACAGAGGGATTCCTGACCACCTGCAGTTTCGACTTCCTCACGGAGGACCAAGACACGAAAGTCTTCGTCGGCGCCATTTTCATATGGTCCTACGCCATACCGATCAGCCTGATCGTCTACTTCTACTGGCAACTTATCGGCAGCGTCAGGAGACACGAGAAGATGCTTCGTGACCAGGTGAACATACCATCGATCACCACGATTTCTTGCGTCTGACTTCTGTCTCCTTTCAGGCGAAGAAGATGAACATCAAGTCCCTCGTGTCCAACCAGGACAAGGACAGAAGCACCGAGATGAGAATCGCCAAAGTAGCCTTCACGATATTCTTCCTGTTCATATGCTCGTGGACCCCCTACGCGATAGTCGCTATGACCGGTGCCTTCGGAAATCGGTAACGAATTACCCTATTAATTTCTCTCCACATGCTGACACTGACGCTGACGTTGACGTTTTTTTTTTCATCAGAGAGGCATTAACACCATTTTCAACGATGCTTCCGGCCCTCTTTGCCAAAACGGTGTCCTGCATAGACCCTTGGATCTACGCTATCAACCACCCAAGGTGAGTTTTTCGCGGTTATCTCAACGTGGTCTGTTAATTTTTCTTTTTTTTTTTCTCTTACGTATCACAGGTACAGGCAAGAGCTACAGAAACGTTGCAAGTGGATGGGGATTCACGAGCCAGAACCCGTCCAGCAAGACACCGTTTCTGTGACAACGGAGAAACTGAAGACGGATGAACCCTAAGACGAGCGTTACGCTCGCGGTTTCACGGGTCAAAAGCACAGAGTGGCTAAGTCGGTGCGATGGAAACGTTGAGGTTGTATTTTCACCAGAAATACAATTTCAACGATTTATCGAGCGATATTTTTATCCAATCGATCAACGCCGGACGATGATCAACCGAAGGGGAACGAAATTTATTGATTAACGATATTAAATTAGGAAACGGACCAACGCTCGAAATTGGACAATGATTTTCAACGATACGCGAGTCTCTTCCAATGTATGTTAACTAGCATTTTTATATGCTCACCATTATAAGAATAAAAAAAAACCTTAAGTTGTATAAATTGCAGAATAAAAGCATGTTAAAATGCTATCGCAATGATTAATCGAAACCTATAATCAACATCTCGTTCTAAAAAGCTCCGTTATTTCCAGCATCTGGCAAAAGTCACGCGTCCAAAGTCTTGTAGCATCGGTCGGTATGTCAAGTGCTTGAATCCTCTTACCCAGGAAAAGCTCGATGCCTGATGAGCCAACCCCTGCGTTCCGGTCACTAGTCCTTCATCCCTCTGCATGGTCGCGCCACAGGTGATCCTGGACAGTGTCGCCATCTGCGGAAAGTTCGCTGAATTATTTGGGGGGTGGGTTTTCATTTAAAAGTCAATATTTGCGATGGAATGAAAATTTTTTAATTGAAAGAGGCAATTCGAATTTCCATGCGGTATCCTGAGTGTTTATATTTCTGTGAAAATAATTATCTCGCTCCTTCATTTCGGTATATTCTTGAATCTAATTAGGGAAATGAACAAGATGAAGGAAACAAATATCGTTTGACCATTTAGCAACCCTTTTTGGTTTTCCCTCGTCATAAATTTAATTAGTTGTTTCTGTCCACCGGAGTCGAAAGCCCTTATTTATTTCGAGAGAAGCGCGGAGGTAGGATTCCTACCTTGTTTCATTTAAGAAGCTTAAATGAACTGTGTATTAAAAATAATAAAATTTCAACAAAAATTCGTAACTGATCGGAGCTAATAATAATTCTGCAAGTGTCTCGAGAGGGGACAAAAGTGGGTCGCGGATATTAAAACGAACTCAAGCACTCCAGAATTGTGGTATAATCGTATAACAAAAGGAGTCTGGTTAAAACGTTTCCATTATTCCCAGATCCGATGAACTGCGACAGTCGCTTAATCAGATTCGAGTGTAATCGTGAAAATAATTGAAAAAAAAAAAAAAAAAACCCAAGAACGAAGAGCAAATTTTCAACGAAAAAGTTTTCAATATATCAAAACCCCGGGGTCCCCCTCCCTCGCCCCCGGACAGCCAGCGCGAATAGACGCGATGGCAGATATGAAATGAATCGAAATCGAAGTTTTCTGCGGATTCGGGGGGGGCGGACAGCCGAAGGGACGGGCGCGTTGTTAATTGGAAAATGGGGATGATGGACCGACTCTACTTTAGTTCAATTTTTAAAACTGGATTCCCGGTTCACCCCCCAAAATCACCCTACCCTTGTCGCCAAGGCGACGAGATCAACGGCCAGTTTATCTCTCCGTGTACCGATCCTCCCCCGCTTTACCACCGTCTTCTGTATATCCCAAACTATTCCATTGTCTGGAGGCCAGGGGTGTACTCACCCCCCGAACTCCCATCCCCTGCCCCGGGGGTAATAACAGTCAGTGAGAAAAGCTTGGAAAAATTTCATCAACGGTTAAGTTCCGGTCCAAGACGTTCCGCGAATATGACATCCACCCCCCCGATATTATACAGCTGGGACTTTTTCCACAACGACTCACATCGTCGTTCTTCTCAAATTGTCTGACTAAAAAACTTTTAAATACGCTTTTTTTTGTCTTTTATTATTGGTGAATTACTTTGGTTTCATCATCGACAAAACATCGAGAGTGGAGAGAAGGATTTTTATTCAGTCTATATCGGAATTGATGACTGTTCTTCATACACTTGAAACAATATAAAATATTCTGCCATTCGTTAAGGGGGAACATAGACCTTAAAATTTCAAAAATTTCAAAGCCACCGAAACTTATTTTTGAGACTTTTGAATGGTTTTTTTTCCTGTCTATGATGCACGAAATAAAATCGACCGGTGGACCGATCTTAGTTTTTCTGGTCTCAAACTGTTCAGTAAAGAGTCCTTTTCGATATGACCAGATAACTTTTTCATAACTTCATTTTTACTCGAGTTATCATGAAAAGTAAAGTATGAAAACAGAAAAACGCTATTTTATTGTATAAAATGATGAATATCTGGTACAATTTTGATCGGGTCAAAAAGTTCTCAATTCATTTTGAGAACGCCTCTTTACTGAGTAGTTTGGGACCAGAAAAACTTGAATCGATCCACCGATAGATTTTTTTTCGTGCATCGTAGACGAAAAAAAATGTGTTCCCAAAATCGTGTGAAAAACATTCTAAAATATGAAAAATGACTTTTGTCAGTTTTTACTCTTTTAACATTTTAAAGTGTATGTAACCCCTCAATAAAGGAGTTATCATAAAATATCAGAGTTTGCGTTTATCATTCTGCAATTTGTTAATTGCATGAAAGCTGGGATAGAAGAGCCTCGAGCATTTTGTCCAGTGTGAAGTAGAGGGGCTCATATATAATTCAAGAAAACTGAACTTCTCAAGTTTTAACTGGTTCGTAACTTCTTCTTTCTTCTTTTTTTTTTTTATTCTATCTCTCATATCTTCTTTCCTTCTTTCCTCTTCGTTTTTTTTAATACTTTTATACCAACGAACGGGTAGGTAGTTTACTAAAGTTGCAGAAGGGCCATGCTGGATGTTTCAGAAGTAACCGCAGGGACGTTATTCGTGATAATTTATTGGCAAAAAGTGTAAAGCAACAACGAAATATTTCACACAATAATATAATACATATATATGTATACAAGATTAAATTATCTCAATTAATTTCCCGTTTTCGTAACGCTGGGCCACATAGAGTACTAATCTCATCTCCTATTGTTTATTACGCGAATAAGACACCTGCCACAGACATTCCTAATTAATCTAATACCCAAAATGTCATTAAACCGTTGTTAAAATTTAGTCAAAAGGAAACCAGACCGCTTTGGCGAGGTTTGCGCGCGTGGAAACAACAGGGCTGCAGGTAGCGATAAGCAGAAGATAAACAGAGATCGTTCCACACAGTCCAGTCACCGCGGTGTTCTACTAGGATATCCAACTAGTTGCGGTAGTAGACACAAAGGCTGAAATGCCAGAACGCCAGGATATCCTCGACGCTTTTGATAAAAATTTTAACCTCAAATTTATCTACGCGAATATATTTCCATTCCGTCTCTGTTGTTACCGTCAAAATGATAAGTCAGACAAGTTGTACGATAGTTCGAGTCGAGTCGAGGGGCATTAGAGTACTAAGCACGTTCTAACTTTGAGATACACGCGGTAGCGGGAAAATAAATAAGATGCGAAAGGTCTGAGGAGGAAACTGTACGGGATTCTGCACGGTTTTCGCAGCGCTTATGCAGCAGAAAGCTGCGGAAAGCTGGGGGGTAAAAGCTTCCAGCTGCCTCAAAGACCGACTCGGATAAGTTTTGGGCCTGAGAACCACCGCGGATGTTGGCAATTACGGAATTTAACACGTCGCCTTGAAATTGTAGACGGGACTGTAATTAGTTGTACCGCGTTTACAGCCGCAGTTGTACACGGTGTTTATGACTTAACGATCGTTGAATTACGACACGTTTCATGTTTTTCTTTATTGAGAGGTATACGAAGACCGATTAAAATTTAATTAAGAAAGAAAGGAAATAATTACTCGCATGCTGTATAATTTTTTCCACCCTTCCGATCCGTTAAATTATGTAATAGATTTGTTACGTTAACGTACACGAATGCATTATGCTGCATCGGTATATATATACGTATATATGTATTGTGAAAACAGAACTACGCGAGTCTCGCGCATTAGAATAATGCTTTCACTAAATTACTCTTAAGCACGCGAGTTAAAGCTCGAACAAATTTTCTACAGAACCAGAACCAGAACCAGAAGCAGAAGACGAAGAAGAAAAAGAGAATAAAGTTCATTTATCACGTGAAAAATTCATGATGGTAACGTGGTTTCGTTTTATTTTCTTCTTCTTCTTCGGTAGCGGCAGTATTAAAAATTCTCATTTAATTTGTTAAAGGTCATAAACATACGAAGATGACGTTATAAATCGAAGGTGGTAATTGAATTTCTAAAATATATGTATATTAAAAAGTAAAAGGTACTTCAACACCCCGTCTGACACCGCCTTCCGTATGAAAAGTCAGGAAATTATAAACCCCTACCGATCTGCAGGGACCCAATAATTCTAAATTCTGTCTTTTCTCACAATTCATGAGGAATTCCTGCATTTTTTTTCCGGGACGATATCGCAGCGTGAGATGTCACTGAATCCCCTTCCGGACTAGTCAAGATGCGATTATGTTTGGGAGGCGAGGGGATGATACAGAAACAGTAAACTGGCTGGGACAGAGGTTGTAGTTGGAGGTGTGACGTCACGGCTTACGATAAGCCCTTCACCAGCGACGAGAAACAAATGACGTACTAACTGCATATAAACTAGACTGGAGGAACCTGGGTCGTGGATATATGTTGTCCTTCTGGTAAGTCGCCGTTAGCGGGATTAAGGGTTGCTAATACCGTTTCCTCCGACATTACTTTATCGGTCAGGGGGGTGGTGGTATAGGTACGGCAGGTAGCTCTGCAAGCTCCGCAAGCTTCGTAGGTAATCGTATTGTCTTCCTTGATAGATTAGTAGCGAGAGTCGCATGATGGAAACAATTATTTCTCAAAGGCGCAGCCCAAGCTCCTGGAAATCCTGTTTTCTTTTTTCTTCATCACTGGGTTATCCCCTTGTGTTTTACTTTCTCTTTTCTCTTCTCTCTCTGTATTTATTTTTTCTTCTTTTTTTAGTTCTCTTTTATTTTTAGAGCTTTGCTCCTATACCAACTGGAAACAAATCGGTATTGGAAAAGCTGCACCTCGTTTCATGGATGCGGATGCTACTTTCAACCTCCAGGAAACAGATTAGGTACACTGCACTGATGGATCTCTTTTTGTTTGATGTTACCAAAAGGACTCTTTTTTCTACATTTTTCAATTCTCATTTTGCTCGATTCAAATTAATTAATGCAGGATCTTCAATTCGTTGGATTCTGAAGACATAACACGGAGACAGAAATGGTGAGATGATGTTTCAAAATTCCTCAGGATGATTCAGATGCGAAAAAAAAGTCGGTTTAATTTATAAAAAATATTCTATCCAAGTAATTACGAAGGTTGTCTAATTATCGTCGGACGGTTTAGGGTTCGTAATTGAAACGTTACAGGCGAGTGATTTTCCATAGCCAGCTTGAGAGAAATTTTGGCGTTGGTCTGGTTTTCGTGTTAGCTAAACGGGACAAAGTCTCTCTTTGACGAGGTGAAATGCAGTGGCCCGAGAATCGGGGTGTATATAGATTTCCACCCTTGCATGCTGAGGAAAAGATCCGTTGATATTGTCACAACGGTTATAACTGGTGTAACGCATGGTCCTGAAACCGGTTGGAACGTGGGAGCTGTGTATTTAAGTGAAAAAGGAAACTCGTTAATTTTACCCCCGTTCTGGAAACTTGAGGTAAAAAAAAAACAACAACAACAAAAAAGATTAAAAGAAAATAATCGATGAGCGTTAACAAGGCGGTAAACCAACCGCGATAAGACTGATATTTATTGCACAAACATTATTCACTTCACTCTGGATGTCTTTGTGGCCTGGATAAAATAATCAGCACGGCAAATGTACTGCAGCAGGCCTGGGGAGGTTTTACTTGGGAGAATTTACCCACGACACATGGAAATTTCTTGATACTGTTATACGACGTGTACTAGGTTGAATTCGAAATGACGCAGACAGACGTACCGAATGAAATGATCGATCGTTTTTGCAAAGAAAAATTAAGGCGACTCCAGGCATGGCCTGGATTTGAAAAAAAATGCTTTTTTACCCTACTTTCAGCGGTCATTTTCGATAACCCAGAAAATTTACACTCGATTGGTGCAACTGGCTCGACAATAATTTCCACATCCGATTCAAGAGAATGTGACTACCCGACGTTGGCACCAGTGAGTTTGTCTGTTGATTCAAGTACATCACGTTGTCTTGGTAACGAAGCTTAAACCGCTTAGGGGAATTGGTCTTTGCGCTCGGAGAAAAGTTAGTTGGGTAGAGAGAGAGATATCGTTTCCGCATAATATGAAATTTCACGATTGAACCTAAGCCTCTGACTACGTGCTCGGTGAGCAGATTCTGCAATTAATTAAACCCCCGATGCGACGGTTCCAGCCATTTTTTCAAAGAAGCCTTCGTGTTCTCGGTATTCTTTTGAGCCAGCATTCGCCCTAGAAAAGCGACTGTCAGGTTTTCGCGCAGTGAAAAAAAAAAGTGACCATTCGCTTTTTTATCGTGAAATTGACGTCAAGTAATTTGATAAAATAAGAAACGAGAAACTAAATTACGTAACAGCCCTCGGTCTGCGAATTGTAATAATTGTAAAACTTTCCGCGGCAGTTAACGGGAAACTTGTATCCGACCTCGTTGAGAGAGATAATATGCGAAGCATCGCTTGATATCGCGCCAAATATAATCCAGGGTCCGTAGCTTTCCTCGAGCTCGGCTTAATAATAATTAGAAATTTTCCAGCTCCCCTTTTGTGAAAAGTGGAAAAAGAGGAGCGACGAAAAGAGAGGGCGAAGGAGCGGAGGATATCTGCGTCATCCCAAACTCCCCCGAGGCCGAGGCTTGTACATGCGCATGTTAAACACGATAATATTAATTTCAAGTATCACGTAGAACTTTGCCAAGGAGTTGTAGCACCTGCTGCTGCAGCAGTTTACTTGGTTTCCAGTTTCAAGAATAATCGATTTCATCCCCCGACTGCATCCAAAGTTGCATTAAACTAGGGGGGGATGATTCATTCAACGCTGCTACGTTCCTACGTTATAACGTATCCTTATCGATAAGATTTATGCAGCGACGCACCCTGAGAATCCCTTCGAGTGAATAAAATTCGTAAGACTTCGAAGTTCAGCTAAGGCTACAGAGTTTGACAATAATTCTGCTCCCATCTTCTCCCAGCAGTTCCTCCATCGGTGCACTTAAGCCACCTTGAGTAGTTCAGTCCTAACCAATTTCCGCAAGACCAGGTCGATCGAATTGACATCCAGTAGGTATGCAAAATCGATGAAATCGCAAGGGCCCAAAAAGTGACGCGAGGAAATTTTCAAGGCTCGCATCTACTAAAATCCGGTGGTAAAAAGGCAGACAGGCCAGGTTTTTGAAGACAAGCTAAAGCCCGAGAACAAAAGACTGCTGTTTGTGGCTCTCGGTGCAGTTGAGAGGACCCTCGACTCTGCAACCTTTTACCTGGGTCGCCGGATCCGCAACCGCCTCCGCGTCGAGGCCCCTTCAATGCATATTTCCGAGTAGTTGAGCCCGTCGAGGGTTTGAAAACGGAATTTTACTTTGGGGCTCGCGATGCACAAACAGATTTCACTCCCCGCGTTGATCAATTTTTTTTTCTTTTTTTTTTTTGTGTGATAAAAACGAGCGTATCAGTCGGCGAAGGTGTCGCAGGGTTCATTATTACCCGCGGGCGTTACCAGCCCCTCGACGATGGGGGGGCTTATGGACAGACTTATGGAAATGAATCGTGGTGGCTGGGTAGATGTAACTGAACCAAATTGAGACAAATGCGTCACGTATTCACGCTGTTTCCGCTCGTTAGCTTCAGGGACGTTTCGGCAGGTAATAAATGTCGTTTTGTCGAGTCGGTGACATTGACGCTCCTCGGGTATATCTCTGGCCATATATTCAAAGTATTTTATTCCGAATATTTACGGTGCGTCTCACAGTCTCGGCATATTGGACAACATCTGTCAGCCCCTTACGAAAAAGAAAAAAAAAATACTGGAGACGTTTTCAATAAAAATTCTGGACAAAAGCGGACCCGAGTTCTTCGACGGCTGGCTGAACCTGAAGCAAGGATCTTGGGCTCGACTTCACGCAGCGGAATTCGGCCGGGATGATGAGGTGGAAAAGTGCAGCGGATTGAAAGGGGTGAGAGGAGAGTCGATCTGTATGCAAAAGACAATAAACACTTTTGAATATACGTGAGAGGGGGGGTGGGGTTCCGGTTCAGTGGCCGTTTGGTACCGGTACCAGGGGGCAATCTTCGACGGAATATACTTTTATTAAATGGCGACGATAAAGTCCGAGTTACGACCCGAGAAGCGCGAGATGCGCCCCTGCAGCGGATGGGTACCGGGTATCACCCTCAAAAACTGCTTACACCCGCTCTCGATAAAAATACGCGAACGTAACGCGCTCGACACGGTTGAATGCGGTGCCGAAACGAACCGAGCTTATCTCTACCCTGCGGACTTGGGGGAATAAGGGAAGAGATTATGAGAATTAGTATAATTGGGAAACACGACGAAACGGAGAAACTCGAGGTGGAAGTTGAAGAAAAAATTGTATTTCAGAAATCATTAAAAAAATACTTTCTTTAAGGATGTATTGGCCGTACAAAAGTTATTCTCGTCGATGATATCAGGTACTTCGGGATAAGATAAAAATCGGAAAAAAATCAACCACAATCAAGACGATCGAAGTATCAACTTTGAATAATAATAATGCCCAAAAGTCATCGATAAATCGTTTAAACAAAACATTGTTTAACAAATTTTCTGGTAACGTTATTTTTGTTCATCTCGAATGAATGCCCTAATTTTTCTGAACACACATGAATTTTTTAAGAATTTTGTCACTATTTTGAAATTTCCGTTATCGAAAAATTCCAAATTTTGAAAAATGGAAAAAAAATCTGAATTTTGGATATGTTTTTGTGAAGACGATGTAGATTACAATTCCGAAGTTTCCGGAGCGTGGAACAAATAGTTTCGTAAATACAGTATTTGCAAATTTTCGAAAACGGAAATTTCAAAATAATGACAAATTGTTCAAAATGTCCAACTATAATAGGGATATAATGAGGATAATTGATTCCTCAAAAAAAGTGTCTATGATTGAACAAGATAGAGCATGAACACCGTCAATTTTGAGGTATTCATCATCCGCCTCGTAAATCCTTGCGGTTTACACGCGTTAGGTAAACAGAATTGATTTTCCGCAAGCTCACAGTCCGCGTCTGGGAGTTGAATATGCGCTTACACGCATGTCCCAATATTTCGAGTTTCACGGCTCGTTAGTCGGCGATTAGGTCAGTCAGCTTAGGCCCGTCGGATCCCACTTCAGCCTGCTTTACCCGACCCCGTGGCGATGGCCATATTTCGCCCCCACTTGACCTGGAAAATTTTTGACTTTTCCCAAAAATTTCTCTGATCACAAAATAACGGTTGCGTATTGCATATTTACATCTATCCTCGTACACTCCGTTACCACAAAAACCGGTGGGATCGGGGATGAAGATAAAACCCTCGAACAATTTATCTGTTTACAATATCCATTTCATTCTCCCCCCTCATATCCTCCTATCATTCTCCACTTTATGGACAATGGTATTTCCCTCAAGAGAAATAACCATCGGCTTCGGCTACCTATCCCCCCATTCCCCATTCCACGCCAGTAAATTTAATGAACCAGTCGGATCGATAACAAGTTCAGTAATTGGTGCTAACGTGTTATTAAAACGACTGTATATCGTTAATTAACATTGTGTACAAACATCCTTGGAGGGTTTAACGCAGAAATCATAAACTTGACGATTAGTTCCGAGCTTTTTAACCTCACCGCGTGGTTAGTAGAACCGCAAGCTCAGGCCTTAGACCGAAGGGTAGTTAAAATTCAGGGTGTCTAAACCGTTTTATCGTAAACGCCGTAACTCCTTCGGTCGTTATAACCTGTCAAGTTCCGGTTTTACTATCCAAAAGTACTAAACTTTCGATTCTTTACTTCAAACTCACTAAAAATACACGGTTCGGACATGTACGATTTTCGGACATCGTGCCGGTTCGCCGGGGGGCGGGGAAAGAGCGAGATGAAAGAGGGTGGTCGCCCCCCTCGCCCCCGTTACCTACATCAAGAATGTAATATATAGTAGGTCGTAGAGTGAAGAGGGTGGCGGAGGCGTCTGCGCGTACCTCGAGCCTGTTAGGGGTTGCTTTTGCCTCAGTCAAACCCCGACTTTTGAAGGGGTGTTGCGCGCTCGAGAGCGAATAGCTCAACGTGGTTATACTATCAGGGATATAACCCACAGTATACAGATATACATACCGGAAGTCCAAGTTTTTCATTCCATTGGCAGCATGGTTAAAAAGTGCCGATACCAAAACGAACAAGTGATTTTTCTTGTGCTTTCGAAGTGATTAACAGATCGATTCGATACCGGAGGAACATGTGGCCGGTTTTTTAAAGGATTCTTCATCGGGACTGGTTCAGGTGAGTCTCGCAACCTGAAGTACTCGGCTTTTTTTACAGCATCAATTTAACTTTTGATCTGTCCTTGCATGCGAGGTTGAAATGATAATGATTCGCTCTGATATATAATCGAGGGCGGGTATAGCCTGTGTAAATATCGTTACGTAATATTCTTATATCCACATGTAGAAGCGGTGCGGCTGCCTCGGGCAAAGACAAATCGTTATACGTTTCATACTTCCTGTTATGTAGTCGATGAAGCGGTGTACGTAGCGAGGCGAGAAAGCCCGCTTCAACTCGTTTTATTTTCACTCGATTTTACGGCTTCCGGTGTAGAAGAGAGAAGTTGCCCTCAAACGTGCTTGGTGGTTATTTTCTCAACTTATTAAGCTCCGCTTCGTAAATATCTTATCAGGTGACGTGAGCTTTGGAGTGTTTACAGAGTTTCCAAACGGAGCGATTAATCATTATCTTGAATTTTCTTTTTCTTTTTTAAGCCGGGTGGAAAACCAGCTGCGCCAATTGCCAACTAGAACGAAAAAGAAGGTAATTCGCGAGGGGTCGCCTCGGGACAAAAGCTGACGACATGGCGTCTGCACTAGCCCCGACAACGGAACGTTTTCCAAATACCTATCTCGCAAGCTCGCAAGCTCGCCTCGGGGGGGACGAAATTCTTTATTCCATTTTTTTTTGTTCTCTTTTCTCTTCTTTTGCTCTTCTTTTTCGCCCAACTCCAGCAGAAACTCTTTCACAGAGCTTCCTCAGACCCTCCGGAGCCTGGAGTAAGAATTTCAATTAGAAAAAACTGTGAAATACATTCGAAACAAAAATTTGTTCTAATCTACTTTCCTCGTATCGAGGCACGGATCTTGCTTGACGAATGGTAATCCCTTCGCGTTTCGATCCACCCATAACACAAGGGAGGAATTTGTCGTGCTTAGGATTCAGACATCTCTTCGCGTGCAGGCACCGTGCCAAAGTCTTAATAAGCCCGAGTTGGTAAATACAACGTTGTGGAACTTTAGGAGAGACGGAAGATTTGTCGGATGGAGGGATGATATTTACCGCACAGAAAGACGATGAAAATTATTCGGTAAGGAAAGTTTTGAAAATAGGAACAAAAAAAACATGACATTTGTGTCCATCTTTTGTGACAGCTGGCTTTTTTCAAACCCCTGGATGAAACCCCGCTTTCTGGAAAACCAATCACTCTCGTAAACTGCTTCGCGACCCGTCGGACTGAAATCGTTTTGAATCGACCCGTAACCAAGACCCGCGATAACGCTAGTCCCTCGTTCTAGTTCGCAGCTAAACCAGGAGGGTTTATTAAGAGGAATTTTTCCCAGTGTGATGCAGCAGGAATTATTCCGAATTACGACTTTTTCGCAATCGGAATTTCTATGTACTCGCTAAATCTATCAAAACGTCACACATCGTTGATTAGAATTATTCCCAGTTGAATACAACTTTTGAAACAATTCAATTACTATAGTCATAGTCATTTTTTTTCTCTATATTCTGAAGAAGAAAAATTGTTGTAAAATTTGAATAACGATGAACAAGCGAAAGAGGAAAGAAGAATATGAGAAAATGAAGTTGCGTTCATCAGAGAGAAGGCGTTTGGCGAGGGCCCTCCTTCCTCCCAAGTCAAGTAAAGTGGCCCTAATTTTACAAAGGAAGTACTAAATTTCTTTGAGAGTATAATATACCGAGGATATCAACCAGAATGAGATAAGAAACAGGGATATAAAAGTTTGGGAATAAACAAACACAGCGATAAAAAAAAAAAGGGTAGAGTCGTTTCTGACAAGTGATTCAACGTGTCAATCGCCAGGGTGCTTCGATTCTTCTCTTCCTCCTCGAAACAGCGAAGTGCGATAAGGTAGAAAATCCTCCCCCCACGGTATATAAGAATTTAGGGGATGCTGTTCCTTCCGAAATCTTGATCCCGCGGTCTTGGTACCCTTAAAACTTCTCAATGAACCCCATCGTGCGATAATGAACTCCCTCGTTTAGAAATAAAATAGCAGATTGCTAATTAGTTTCAGCTCCAAGAGGCTGCGAAACGCGACTACACAGAACAGGATGCGGAACGAGCCGAAGGGGGCTGATGTATGGGGCGAGAACAGTTTCCCCGTGTGTTTGTTTGCGCGTTGATATGATTTAGAACCTATTCCCAGGTCGCCTACTCTCGAGCCTCCGCACGGTCTGCAGTTGATATTTTGCCCACCGCATCATGGCTACATGCGGCATGTGCCTCGACACACGGATAGGAAGATTTACCGCGGGGACGTGACCTTTGGAGCCCGAAATTAGGTCCGATTCGTCATCCTAGGCGGGCACACTGTTTCGCGAATTAATACCGCGCGACCAAATTCGAAGAGGAGGAATTTAAATTAGCGAAACCGCGAATCATAGACCGACGATACAGACCCAGTGGGGCGGTTAATCAATCAGCAGGTCCGAAATCTGCCAAGACAAATAAAGGAGCCGCAAATCACCGTCGACCCGCTGCCACCGATTCGTTACGGCTCGGCGTTCGCCTGACGCCTGCATCGCGGGTTCGGGCCGCAGTGCGGAATGGGTTGGCGCTGCTACCCAGACTGCAACGGTTTACTCTTAACTTTCATCCACGCCAGGCAGCCCCGTGGCCGAGGAAGGGGATGATTCGATGCGGAGACGGTTGAGCGACCTCAGGGTAATGACGTCCGCGCCTATCCCACGCCTCGCACCCTAGTAACGTGGTAATCGAAACTCAGCGTACTGAACCGCGCTCCGGATAGCGGCTGCAGGGTGGCTGGTTGTTTAGCTGGGGGCTTGTATTTTACAGCTCTGTCACAGCGTTGCCGCGTCTACGTAAACCTCTTCGAAAAATCTACAGTGTCGAGTAAAAAATGAACGTTTTCTTCCCAGATTCTTGATCAGCGGTTCAAAAAAACCTTCGAGTAACAATTTTCACAAGATTTCGATTGTTTTTCCAGCAAATTGGATCCACCATTTAAAATTTCGCAAATCTGACATCAGATTCGTGATTAATGGCCCAAAAAACGTTCGAGCACCAATTTTCATCAAAATCGAAACGGTTTCAGTTTTTTTTTTTTTATCGTGAGGACGAAAATTTGAAAAACCTCTAACTTCCTTTTATTTCTGAAGCCGGAAGAACGGGAGTGTAAAGGAGAGCTTTCCCTTTCCATAAACTACGATACGGCGCAGGGTTCGAATTTCATCAAGCATCAAGGATAACGGTCTTGAACGTAATGTGGCAACGTTGGCAGAGCGCGGTGACGCGGTTGCGATTATTTTATAGGTTGCCCCGAAAACTTGAGACCTAATCCGGTAGTTTTCCACGGAAATAGAGGACGCCGACTTAGGGTCAGACTCGGTCGAGAGTGCAGGAGTTTATCGAACTTGTGCAGGAATTAGACAGAGAAAATCCCTCCCCAGAATATCGACGTGTTCGATGTCACCCCCCGAACTTCAGAGGCTGCGTGTATTCTCATGAAAGTGAGATATTTTCCCCCACGGAGTTACGGCGAGGGCCTCGTTTTCGAAATTACATCGTTTCATCCACCAGGATCTAAGAGCAAAGGGATTTTACTTGATTTTCTACTCGACGTCCGCGCCCCCGGGTCTGGCTGCTAGTGGGGTCGGATGTAATTTCTTGGGAGGCGCATTCAGCCAGGCAATGCTTATTCGCCCCGGAGGCTGTGGCACTCTGGAGTTTTCTCAAGGCCTGAAGCATTCCAGATAGGAAAAATCAGAGCCAGGAAAAGGGCCGAGGGTCACACGCAGGTCGCATTGTGAGTGCTCGATAATTGATCGAACCTCTTTGAAGTGATCCGAAGCACCGATGGCATCGGGTAATTATAGCTTATCCGTAATTAATTGGCATTCAATACCCAGTTCCAGACACTCAATCAAGTCGCATAACTAATCCAAAATCGATACCCGCGCTGGCTTAACAACCTTGACTAATGTGTCAGAACCGAAATCGTCGCCCTACCTGTTAACGATAATTACCTTGATCCACGAAAAGTCGTACGGATTTCGATATGAGTTATCGAAATATATATATATTTTTTTCTTTCTACCGGTGAAAAGGTGAAACAGGGTTGAAAATTGTTCTAAGCTATAATATCCCAGTCCGTATCAAAGCTCCTCATTGTGGATCCTCGGCGGTATGGTAGCAGGGTTTCTGTGACGGTGATATTGATTTTTCATTCTTCTCCGCTCTTAACAATGGTCGCAAATAGGTACATACATACATACATACGCAGACTATGAGGGAACGGGGAATGAAAAATGGAAAGAGTACACACTCGAATCCACCAGCTCGTCGATTTCAAGTGCTACTCAAACCATTCGTTGCAGAAAGCACACCGATCACACATGTATGTACAGTGCTGAAAATTCTGGGCCACGAACTGGATATCGTATAAGTCGTGTTACGTATATAGGTATGAGAGATAAAAAAAGAACAGAGGAGAACAAAAAAAAAACAAGGATAGATAAGCGTACTACTTTCCTAACCCTCTCGAAATACTGCGCCAAACAGGGTGAAACACCCCTGGGGCAGAAAATCCCACAGAGTTTCAGAAAATCACCGAGAAACTTGAAACCAACCCGTTCAGAAATATTCCAGTTTCTCTCATATTATCGAGTCCCTTTCACAACCATTTCATAGAAACAACACAATACAACCTCAGCCATTTCGTAACATTTTATCATCATATGACAATTATGCGTATGCCACAAGTAATTAATCGTCCGTCATTTTACAACCATATCACAAGTAATTACGATTATTCCAGAACCATATCACGAGTAATTGATGGTCATTCCAGAACCATATCACAAGTAATAACAGCTATTCCAGAACCATATCACGAGTAATTGATGGTCATTCCAGAACCATATCACAAGTAATAACAGCTATTCCAGAACCATATTACTAGTAATTACGATTGTTCCAGAACCATATCACAAGTAATAACAGCTATTCCAGAACCATATTACTAGTAATTACGATTGTTCCAGAACCATATCACAAGTAATAACAGCTATTCCAGAATCATATTACTAGTAATTACGATTGTTCCAGAACCATATCACAAGTAATAACAGCTATTCCAGAACCATATCACGAGTAATTGATGGTCATTCCAGAACCATATCACAAGTAATAACAGCTATTCCAGAACCATATCAAAAGTAATTACGATTATTCCAGAACCATGTCACGAGTAATTGATGGTCATTCCAGAACTATATCACAAGTAATTACGATTATTCCAGAACCATATCACGAGTAATTACGATTATTCCAGAAACATATCACGAGTAATTGATGGTCATCCCAGAACTATATAAACTATATCACGAGTAATTCGTGATAATTACACGAGTAATTCATGGTCAATTTATGGTCATTTCCTGACCACCTAAAAACCATAACGCAAATAATTATTGGTTATTTTATAACCATATCGTGAGTATTTCATGGTGTTTGATGACCATTTCGAAGGCATTTTTACACCGTTTTTGAAGCACTTGGAAGTCATATCATTCCATTTCGTAGGATAGACTTATGATATCGATTATATCGAAGGGGGAGATACTCCCTGGTGCTACGATGTTAAATGAAGCAATTCATTAAGTCTTGACTCCGGAT
This sequence comes from Euura saliciscinereae, assembly GCA_018420115.1. Classification (NCBI taxonomy): domain Eukaryota; kingdom Metazoa; phylum Arthropoda; class Insecta; order Hymenoptera; family Tenthredinidae; genus Euura; species Euura saliciscinereae. Next base: position 36,333 of record JAFFZH010015642.1, on the reverse strand, counting down.
GAAAATTTTAAGAAGGAAACAGAATAAGGAGAAGAAAAAAGGAGGAGAAGAAAAAGGTGAAACTGGTAGTGGCTGCAGGGCGATGAATCAATCGGAATTAATAGAACAAGTCGTCTTGAGCAAAGTGTGCCACCGATTACGGGTAAAGTATTGTCTCGGTTAAAGTATGAGAAGAAGGAAAAGGAGAGGGAACCGGACAGCGAGGGTAGAAAGGTAAAAAGGTGGAGAGAAAAAAATAAGAGAAGGGGGGAAAGAAAATAAAAATCGTTTTCGCAAGAACTTTGAGGAGATTTACGGGGCTGTTTGGACGGTGTGTCCTGCATGCGCCGACGACTCTATCCCCTCGTTTCTTCCTCTATAGCGTAACGATCCACCGCATAACATGTTTTTTTTCCAGAATCCCTCGTAGTTTCGTTATTTCCACCGCGCGTATGGGGGCAGTTATAATTATTTTACGAGGTAACAACCGATTTTACTATTCTTTAACACCTGGCCGTCTCGAGGGTTGTAAAATTGGGGCCATTTTTCGCGTTTATCACCCAAAGTGCAAGAGAATAAACCCAAAGAAAATTTAATATCGTCGACAAGGGAGAAAGAAAAGGGGGGAAAAAAAGTTCTCGTCCAATCAGCGGAATTGATTTACGGTCTTTTTCGTTGACAATAGTTCAGCCGTTCATGGGTGGCGCTAATAAGCGATGATATCGTCGTAAATCTAAAGGCAAGGTCGTGGCGGCGGCGGTGGGGCTCCGAGGCGAATTAGTCCCGGCAGCAGGGGTTGTTGGAAAATAGCAATTAAATTTTCTGACACTTATTTATTATCGACCGAACCGGGCTTCGATGTCTCATGGAAGAAATTACAAAGGCCAAGTTTTACCAATTGATAACTTTCCAAGTCGAGTGCCTGGCCTAATTACCATCGAGAATTCGCAGCCACGCGTTTACACTGACAATTTTTTTCCTACCCTCTCGTATCCATTTAGATTTGCATTAGGTGGACTCGGTGCTAAACGCGGGTATCCAACTGCTGGCTAATGGCGGAGTAGAGAGGTCTGACCATTTAAACAATTCATGAAACAATGGGAGACGTCCTCCTAAGCACCCTTTGTCAACATCCCTCGATAAATTTATTTTACAATTACGCCCCTGTGGTCCCGAATTATCGCCAGTTCCTGTAAATGGTTCCAGGGTTTCGTTTCTTAAAAAAAAAAAAAAAAACAGAAAACAAAAACGAGAAGCAGAAGAAAAGAAACTAATCTACTCGCGACGATCAGCTGCGAGACTGACTCCTAGACACGGACGTATATCTGTTCCGGAATACCTTGATTTAGGAGACTCCCTGGGGACCAGATCTCCGAGTTATCTGCCAATACCGGGCGAGGTCCTTAACCCTCCGACCTCCGCCTCCGCCTCCGTATAGGCGAGCTTTTCCCGCAGATTCACCCGATTAGGAGATTCGATGGTCGAATTTATCGGTCGGGAAACAACCGCCGGACTTTCTTCATTCGAGAATGGCGCAGATAGCGGCCAGGCTGTTTAGGGTAGTTTCGTGAATCGATGATGACGACGCTTTTACCCTAATTATAGAGCGTTATTCGGGCGGGTTTGTAACCTCAAGGAGTTGATCCCGCCTCTAGATAGAGATTCAAAGCAGCTTCTTATCCGTCCGGGGATTGATCGAACATACACAATCCTTTAACTTTTCAATCCGATAAGAACCCGCGGGAACTCGGTGCTCGGTCGCGTAGTGGAGATTAGAGCCGATGTTCGCCGGTATTTCCTTTGGCTCATGGAAAAATATCAGACCCTTCCCAATATCGGTCTCACTCCAGTTTACCAAGGGTTCGAAGGAATCTCGTACAGCGATGCAGGATTATTGGCTCGGGATACCGTAGCTCGCGTAGTTCACCCGAGGAATTTTACCGCGGTGAACATATTTTGGAAATTTGGAGAACCCGGGGGAGGAACTACGCTGCAACGGGACCAGCAACTATTCCCACTGTCCACGGACCGGAATATCACCCTGCGTTGTGGAACTGGGATAAGGGGACCAGAAAGAATCATTAATATGATATCCAAAGTTCGAAAAATTGACTTTTTTAAAAATCACTGATCGTCGTAAGGTTTCAGGCACACGGTCCATCCGATTAGGTCTCTCGACGTTTCATTTTTCATTTCGTGTGAACGAGGGAAATTGGAAATAAAAATTATCGGACCAAGTTATCCGCAAAAGAGTGACTAGATTGTCGCTAAATTTCGATAAACTGACCATAACTTATCACAGAATTTTATTTTCTCGGTTCCCCTCATTCGTATGATGAAGAATTGCTGTGCGAAGAAAATGAGACGTTGAAAGACTTGATCGAATCAACCGTGTGTCTGAAACATGACGACAAGTGATTTTTAAGAAAGTCAAAGTCATCAAGGCGTGCGAAATTATTGATACTCACTTTGCAGAAAATCAAAGACACTTTTCTGGGGCGAATCTCACCGGCAGGAGATGGACGATGAAGTTTTTGGCAGAGGTATTGAACAGAAGGAGACCAGTTACAGGAGAAACTGACTAGACCGCGCAAACACCCCGGAGCTGTAGGAGTCGCGCTCGAATATTAATCGCAGCTACTGTACCTAGTTGGTGAACACCGAACCACCCCCTACCCCCATCCGCTTTACCGTGCTTCTACCACCCTCGCGAATTCAGCCTATACACGTTATACTCTATATAGTATATGGGAGGTCTGAGGTACTAATGAGACCAAAAACATCGGAGCCAAGTTACGACCATCCTAAAAACGTTACGGGTGTGATTTAGGGGATGGTAATAGAGCGAGAAAACTCCCTACTCACCGGTATCAACAATGGGAACGCGACCCAAGACTTCGAAACTGCTATACTGTACTCGATGTACAATAGCCACCCATACAAGTATAATTAGGGGGATTGGAGAGGATCAGAGACTCCGGAAATCGATCTTTCACATTTTTAGGAAAATTTACAAAATCCAAAATTGACCATTTTTTTTTTTATCAACTACAGTTTGAATGGTTTAATTATCACGATTTTTCGAGTACCATTTAAGATATCGACGTGAAATTTGAACAGAGTCGCAGAACACTCTGGCATATCGAGTCAATCTGGAATACGATCGACGATAAATTTTTTAAAGTATTTTAGAACACTCCATTTTCGATAATTTCTTTCTTTTTCAGTACAGGATTCAATTTTTCAGGGTTTCTACCTCAAATTAGGATCTATAATTCCCTTGTTGCTGGCCTGAGGACGATGACCGATGGATATTCTAGCTCGTAAATATGACGATAAATATCCAAGGAAGAATAAAACGTGACCATTCATCCGTACCCTTGTTACGAGCGATCGAAAGCGAATTTCAACGCGAAACTGTCGGAGCCCAGGGACACCTGGTTCGCGTTGGTCTTTATCGAGTTTTGTCAAAAAAGAAAAAAATAGTACGATAAACTTGTTTTCAAATATCGATTCGGTCAGAAAATGTGGGGAGGGTGCGACCAGTCGACGTTTAATCTTGGTCGAACGATCCCTCGGGGAATTCGATTCCGTAGTTTGAACAAGTTCGAATTCAGAGAGAAGGTAAACCGCGAGAAACAAACGCTCCTCCGAGGTTTCATTTTTTAGCAAACATTCAGCGTCGAACCCGGGGTTAATTTCGGTCTGCTCGTCGGGTGGTTGCGGAGCTTCTCCCGTACCGCAAAACTCTAGAATCCAAGTGGCGTGGAGGAGGCTGCGGCATAGACTGAACAACGCGAGCCTCGTTGAGGAAACTTTTGAGAAAGATCAACCAAGGGAATAATCTATGTGGCCACATCAAAGACCCCGTTTCGTTCAGAAACGGCATTCATTCGGTCGACGGTTCACCAAAAGTGGACAGATTATCAATATGCTCGGGACTCGCCAAGACGAAGGACTCTTTCCCGCTTGCTCATGACCCGGTACGACAAAAGCGAACCAATCTAGCCGTACATGGTACGGTACACAAAACAGTCTCTACTCATGCATACTTTATCAGCAGCTGGCCCCTCGAGCGACGATTCCCAAGCGTGTCGATACGCGGTTATACCCGAGGTTGGTAGATGCGACATTGAATGTGGGGTGGCCTCCATGCCTTACGGTGATCTTTCCAGTCGACGAGGCTCGTTAATCGGAATTACACAATGTCTTTGATTTTTCTTTGTTTTCTCTTCTTTCTTTTAACATGAAAGAGAAGTGGAAGAGAAAAATCGATGAAAAGATTACTTCGGAAGGAACGAGGGTCTGAATTTTGATGCGGCAGCATCGACGTTCTTACAAACCGTGTCCATATATCGGTGTATGATCGATACAAGCTCGGCTTTTCCCTCGACCCCTTCGTCCACGTGCTCTGTGGGCCAGTGTAACGAAATGGTCAGGTCAAGGGGAGAACGATATAACCAACTCATATTTAGGGGTTACCTGAAACCGCGGAACGATCATCGGTTACGGAACAAATACCGTGGGACTCGTAACGTGAGCCGCTACATTCTTCGATAATGGAAGAATTTCGGAAGATATGATCGGAAAAAACCACGGAACCGGACCATCGCCTCTTCATCATCATCAGTTCTATCACAATTTGGATTTGAATGAAGTTTTTGGTACCACATGGTTCTTTATATCGCTGATCACGAATCTGAGGTCAGATTTGAAAAATTCGAAATAGCTAGAAAACAAAATGGATAACTGGAATTTCAAAGCCTGCATCATAGCCAGCCCAACCCGCTTGTTCTGTGAAAAATAAATTTGTTCCGACAAACGTCCGTTCGGTAGTCCGAATCGCCGGAAAGAATTAGTATTCCGAAGGTAGGTCATGCCCGATTGGATTCCCCGAAGAAGAATGGGTGAAAAGAAACGAGAGCAAATGGGCTTCTCGATACTTCGAAACTGGCTAACAAGCCAGTTGCATGTAATGTGAGTGAGTTTAAAAAAGTTAGGGAAGACCGTGTCGATATACGATATACGCGGTTGACCACGATGGAAAGAGGAGAACGTAAAAAAGTGGACTTTGAACTTCGGTCAATTAGCTCCGCGGTGCACGCTGGAAAGAATAGGGAAAAGAAAAAACGAAAAAGGAAAAAGAAAGAGGGAAACACACATTTTCACACCCTCGTCCGAGCCTGCGTACTTCCGAGGGGGTTGATCAACCAGAGGTGATAAAAACCTCGAATTCGAGCTCGACTTTAATTAAGGTTCGATTTTAAAGGGAAGGAGACCGAACTGACCACGTGGCGCGCCGTACCCTCCGAATACGGAATGACTTGGGGAAAGTGGGGGGATCGAATTGCCGGGGTAGCGTCAATTCAAAGACTCGGCATAGGCGCCGACTTGCCAATGGCCGGAAGGACTCTCTGGATTATGGCATTAAGCCCGGGTCGGCTTGGGTCGCTTTGGGTCAAAAACTGTCCGCCCCTCTTTGCCTACGGTGCGTAAGAAGAACTTGTAAATCGGATGACCGATTCTTGACCCCATTTGGAGAATTTATTTTCTTCCAGGAATAAGAAAAAAAGCTCGATGACAGTCCGTGAAATGTGTTTCGCTGGTTTTCCATTTAATTCAACTTCTCACATTTTTGAGATCATAAAAATATGAAGAGCGAAGGAGCTTCGGGGAACCTGGAAAATTGCCCTCGCGTTTCTTCTTCTTCTTCTTCCTCTTATTTTATTGAGTCTGGGGATGGAATTACACGCAGACCTTTTACCGTCGGAGAACTTGTATCATTGTAAAATTTTAGAGAGTGATACGAATTCACGACTTTATTCGCGCTTGAATCCCCCCCTCCCCACAGTTTTCAACCCCTCGATATATCATTATTCTATTGGGACTGAAACAAGTCCTCAAACAGCAGTATATGCACAAGTCCGTAAAAATGAACGCGGTTATAACGCGAAACTTGAGCTTGAAAAAAGCTTCAAGATTGAAGAAAAGAAGTTTAATAAAGTAAAGCTTGCAATAAGCGGCGATAAAAACTCCATAACCGTTTATATCCGAACGATTCAAAATTTATACACTATTTTTATATCATTATTATCGAAGCTTTGATCCAAATCCGATCTCATGTTTTCAAAAGATGACCAAAAAATGTCTCTAAAAATCATAAAACAGTTTAATTTGATGTATTTTTGCCAAATTTCTGCTTCCCATGGTCACAATTGTTTCAAAATGAAGTCCAAGCTTTCCATTCTCAAACTTTGTACCCTAGATTCTTTCGAAATATTCTCATTACGTCAATAAAGGGTTTGAATTTCGAGAGAGGGTTGATTCGACATCGTTATTTTCATCCCTTATTTTTTTGCTATCCTTGAAAATACACAACAAACAAGAAGCAAGTTTGAACCGCGAGAGGGCAGCGAGCGAAAGCGCGATTATCAATTAGAATTTCCCTCGGCCAACGAGCAGCCGTCAATCCTGTCGAGGTCCAGGTCCGCCCGAGGGTGGGACGTTATTAATTAGAACTTAGTAATTTTAATGAATTTTGATTAACCTAAACAAGCGGAGTGGGAGGGAGAAGGAAACTATGTGTGTGTTGGTTATATAGCATGAAATAAACCTCCAGCAGTCTCTCTTGACCCCGTAAACCCGAACGCGACCTCAGAATTTGAGGGATTCCGGTAAACCCGGTAGAGAAATAATTGGCATACTCCACGTCCTTACCTCCGAGACAAAAACCTTCTATGGTACAGGACAGAAGTTTACAGTTCCGCCAAAGGGTCTCCAGGGAGGTGTGACGTCACGATCGCGACCAGACCCCTGACACCAGGTCGAGTTATCGCCTCCCCTAATATCGTCGCCTGGAACTTCCGCTCATATCGTTGGAGTAATAATGATAACGCGAAAATTTGCTGAACCATTTTTTTTTTTTTAACAAAATCCCGAGTTTCAAGATTAAATTCAATTCGTATCCAACACATAGCGAATTCGTACAAAAGCCGTAATATTAAACGCGGCTGTCACACGTCTGACGTTCAACTGTGATGAAAAAGTGTTATAATTGGCCTCGAGCCAACGTCAAGTTCAATTTTGCTCCCGACACTGTAGCTGGTTGTCATTTTTAATCACACACACACAAACACAGAGCTTCGCCGTCACGTAAAAGCTCAACTTTCTGCGAGCCTGGGAGTGCCGAAATTTTTGGGAACGGCTAAAAGTACGATACTTGAGGCGTTATCGCGTGGAGCTTTTTTTTCTTTGTTTTTCACAAAAAAAAAGTCCGTTAACAAGGATACTCCGGTAAGTAAGTGTCTGTAGTTAGTCGTGAGCCACGCTGGACTGGTCCGGGTTCGGTGTAAGCTGGATCTCGTTTTTTTTCTCTTTCTCTCCCTTTCGCCCTTCAGCCACTCTTAGGGTGACCCTCGGTTGGGATCTGTTAAAGTAGTAGGGCGACGCGGGAACCGGGACCGGGGAAAGGTGGACCAACAGAGTTTCCGCCGGTGTGATCTTCTAATAAAAACAACGGAAAAGGGTCCTCGCGAAAATTGCCATCAGCCGAGGTACTCAACGGCCTGGGTCATGACCGTCCATTTAAGCCGCGACAGTCCGTTCCTGGAATGACCATCCAAAACCCTAATTCAAGATTGCGTCTTCGAGTAAGCAGGACAAGTCGAAGGGTTGTTCTATCAATAAATGACGATAAATACCCTCGTCATAAGGATAAGATAAAATTGGCTCATTTTTACACAATCGAAAACTTGAAAGTACCCGGGTATGAAAGCTTCTTCATTTTTCACCAGGTGGTGGTTTACACTTTGAACTTTATTCAGTTCCAGAAATTGTTTCTGAAGATCGAAAAATGGCGACACTGCAGCTGCTAGAATAAAAGTTTATCAGGTATGTCACTGATTGGATAGAAATATCGAAAACTGAACCGAAAGAATTACTCTGAAATTTTTCGACAGTATTCCTGAATCTATGACCTATACGAATCAACGTGAGATTTTTGTGATAGAATAGTTTGTTAATTAGCCTCTTTTTATGTGTACAATTCTGATTGAAGAATTAGCTTTTTTCTCGTCTTTTAGCCCCCATTTTTCTTATCCCGTCATAGAATTCTAAAAATGAGAAGATATCCTCATGTTGTACATTAAAAAAGTGAAAAAAGTGCTGAAATTTTTCATTTCAGTGGTTCTTCGAAAATGACCCAATATTTTCTGATTAAAGAAGCTTTTTTCCTGTATTTTAGCCCCATTCCTCTAGTCCCTCCATAGAATTCTAAAAATGAGAAAATATCCTCACGTTGTACATTAAAATCCCTTCACTGACTCGTGAGAAAAGTGCTGAAATTTGTCATTTCAGTGCTTCTACTCAGTGGTTCTTCGAAAATTACCTAATTTTTAATGCAGCAAGAAAAATTCATTTGGTTCATCTTCCCTCTAGCCAAGCATAGCATAGAATTTGGATTTTATCGTTAATTTTTTTTCCACCAGGCTCGAACGGTTCGCAGGTGCCCTCCCTCTCTGGCATTATTACTCGCAGTTTTCCGATACTTTGGTTTATATTAAATTACTAGATTTTATATACTTCCCCCGAGCAACAACTAGACCATTGAAAATAGAGGCCAGATGCTCGTGGTCGGCTACAGGGGGGATAAATGCCTCGTAGAATCGCAAAAGGAAGAGAAGAGGAAAGAAGTAGAAAAAAGCTTGCAGAATTTAAACTTCAGCTCTGTTAAAATCGCTCTCCGCAGAATTTGATTAGATCTAATCACGGGGCGCAGGATTGTGTTTCTTTGGAAGCCTGGCAACAATCCGGCGATACAACCGCCGAACCACGGATCAAGTGTTGACCCATCACAGCGTTAATTCAAGTTGATAATCGCGCGGTTACTCCGAGACAATAATTAAGCGGTAGGTACCGCCCGATGCTAGAGGCCGTCAAGTGCTGGCTGCGGTTTTGCGCCTGCATGCTAACCTATATGTATATATTCATGAGGCGTATTTACCCTCAACCTCTTACCCACCCTCAAATTCTCCGCAACGTTTCGCCACGCTATGGCATCGAAATAGGATAAGACTGGCAAAATACAGAGTTAAACTCCTCCGAGGGGGTTAATCACTCGACGGAACGCCGTACGACAGGATCCTAGCATTCAAAAACTTTTATGGGTCTACTGAGAATCCCAGAGATTCAGAAGAAAAGATTCAATGATTTTTTCAAATGATTTTATGAGACTTCGAAGGTATAATGAAGCTCAATGAAGTTCCATGAGGTTTCGAAAAATTTCATGAGACTTCAAGAAAGATTCAATGATTTTTTCAATGATTTTATGAGACTTCGAAGGATTCAAATGGGGCTTCGTAAGAT
>JAFFZH010015642.1:3144-26372 GCA_018420115.1 Euura saliciscinereae | reverse complement strand
CCCCCCCCCCCCCCGCGCGCACGGCTGATACCTCCCGGCGCCCCCCCCCCCCCCCCCCCCCCCCCCCCACCAGCCCGTTTCAGCCGCCATTTCACCCTCCCAGTTCGATTCAGCGTCCGCACAAGGCGTGAGGAGGAAACTTAAATTTACTTCTAGGGGTTTTAATTTCGTGGATTGACGCGAATTCGAGTCGTTCAAAGTTTCTTCTACTCCAGGTTTCTTATAGGAAGAGAGAGAGAGAGAGAGAGGAGAAATTCGACTGGGTAATCTCGTAGATTTGCTGATACCGTCGCCCACGGCATCGCCTGATGGCAGGAGGAGGTGTGGGGGTGTAGGTATTACACATTTATCGACTTTGCCAGAAGTTTAAATTCTCGGTTCTTATTCTCATTCCGAAGAGAAAACCAACCCCCTGTTCGCGACGTCGATGCCGAGGAAGGAAGGAAGGAAGGGATTCCGAAGGAGTCAGTTTTGTTTGCGACGTGATCCTCGCCCAGACCCTTAAAACCCCGAAGTCACGAGGTGATACCCTCCTGCGGTTTCAAATTTTCTTCCGATATCGACGGCGGTTTAATTAGCCGCGAATTAAGACCTCAGATTTTAAGATAATTCACAGAGTTTTGTGGGGCGAAATATTCAGACGGGGTGAATAATTCAACGAAGGAATAATTATACGGGAATTAGCGAGTAAAATTCAATTTTCAATCACGTGTATATCCACTTGATTCGATTAATTTATCAAAAAAGCACAGTCGGGTTCTGGGAAGCGTGTCAATCAATTCCCGATGCAACGCAAAAACAACGAAAAAGGAAAATGAATCGCGAAACAAAAAGTCGACGATTGAAAAGCCCCGGAAGTCACCGATCTGTAACCCAGGGCTTATAAAACGTTGTAGCTGAATTCCGCTTTAAAATTTTACCCGTTTCACGACTCTAAGCCTCTCACAGTCCTTCCTATTCACAGTTGGAACGTAGGGTCAAGTGCTCACGGTCGTTTGGTAAGCCTGTGGAGATGAAACCCTCGGTTATAACGTATTTAAAGCCAGGGGATTATGGTACCGAGTTCTTCATGAAATTCAACCTTTCTAATTAGTTCGTTTCGTTTTGGCTGAAAATATTCGTCAGTACGAAATAATTAATGCTAATTAAGACTTCCGGCTATTATTCGTAATACCGACAGTCGCGAAATGGACCGAGCAGAGAAATCTGTACTTTCTTCCGATCCGTAATACCTAGACTGTCTGAAAATGTGCTGTTGGTCATGTATAAACACGACTTTTGAGCAAACAACGAGAAGCAGAAAATACGAGCCGAGGGTGAACAAGAGACTGGCAGCTTGTCTGAATTTCTAGCTGGAAATCTCAAAGGAAAATAGCTATATGAACTTCCATTGCCCCGCCGTTGGCTGGATACTGGTATGCTTTTGGTATTTCCACAACGTGCGGTGAACTTCGCATACATGCGAAATATTTTCGCAAATTTTATCAGACACATTCAGGGTCTTGGGTTTCGTGAAAATTGGGTTAGAATCAGCCGAAACTAACTTTGATCTTATGAATCTTATGAATCGGGTGTATGGGATACCGTGAAATGTAGATGAAGACCCTCAGGCAGACCCTCGTACACAACGCGAAACTTTACCCCCTAATCTTGTTCCCATCCTGTTTTCTGAGTTACAAAATTCTGTTGTATGATCCGCGTTTGGTCGAAACTTTGGTCTAACAATAAGATCATCACCGAAATGTAACCGGAAGAAGAAACCGTGATTAATCATCGAGGGTCAGCCCAACTCGAGAGATAACGAACGAAACTATACATCGGACTGTGTCTTGCGGTAGGGATAATAAAAAACTGGCTGATCTGAGGTCAGATTCGTGATCAGTGACCCAAAAAACCCAAATTTCATTCAAATCTGTTGATCCATTATCCTGTAATTTTTCAAATAATTCGGAAAATACTGAACCGATATTTGGGAAGTTAGAAAAAACGTTGATACCCTTCGGAATCCCGTAACGGGTCAACGTTTGTTCTCGGAGCTGCTGTATAGCCGGAAGTTGAAAGAAATGCGGTTTCGGTGGTCGTGAAGGAATTTCGCAAAGTCGAAGTAGTAGGTAGGGCAGGATACGCGGCCACGGTACTGACAGATTAAAGTTTTACGACTGAAGTTAAGGGTCGCGGTAGGGAGGTACCAACGATGGCGATGGCGATGGGAATCCGACGGGGTACCAAACTCTAACTTTACTCGTAAATTCGATATTCAAAACACCCTCCAACAATGGACCAACGAGAATGGCGAATTTGGCTGTTTAAATGACTATACCAGAGACACAGGACAACACCCACAGCCAAAGATGATTTTTTTTTTTGCGGAAACTGCTCTCTTTGTCTTCGAGAATCTTCGAGATCTAGAAAATGTTCAGTCCTTCTGAAAGACGAGAAACGACGTTGGGTGAAAAACTTTCATTTTCTCAATATATAATCCAAACCAAAATTCAATTCAATTTCTGAACGCCCCGATGTCCTAGTTTTTTACCCTGAGCTTCCTTCGTGAAATATAACAGAACCGGAATGGAATTAAAAAAAAATAAAAAAAGTCATTTACCTGATGGAATATGATGTGATGTTTGAAACAGTCGATTGGGATTTGCATCTCTATCAGCACCGCTTACAAAACCCTCGCAAACGCCGGATGCGGATGCAGGTGAGCCCAGTCTCGATTAATTAATACCCGAACGCGCCTCTAAATCATAACCGCGTATTTACCACACCAAAAATCGAAACATTTTCACATGGTTTTATATGTACACGACGATATAATTGAATTATTCGATAATGCAACCCCCGACGGCGTTCACACGCTCGGCTAAAACGCTAACCCCCCGTCCCCTCCCTCGGCCCAAGAGTCCATTATCGTACAGGGAGCTTACCAATTGAACGGTACTTAGGTTTTGGTTAAGTACTCAGTAGCCCGAGCCTCTCTCTCTCTTTCCCTCTGTGTAGCTCGATTGAACCGATTTAATTCCACCGTTTCGGCATTATTGAGGGGGAGAAACGCTGATTGTACATACTCGATTCAAAGCACGATATCAAGGAAACTACAACAATCGATTGTTCGATATAGTAAACTGAAATTCGTTCGAGAAAAAAATCTAGAATTGTAGAAGATATTCGACTTCAGGGTAGACATGACCCTTATTTCGGTCGTGATTCCATACTTATTTGAAAAATCAATGATGTTTGTAGGGGATTTTTCAAATAACTCTGAAATCACGTCCGAGATAAGCGGGTCATGTCCTCCCCTTCGCGAAGGCGACTTCGAAAAAATTACTAACCATTCTAATTTTCTAAATTGTACACCGCAAGCTTCACCTTCGATCTTCGGGGGTTGAAATAACAAGAATCAGAGCACGAGAGGCGTATTTCTAATACCCTGGTATCTTTTACCGGGAAAGTGTAGCACGTGCTAGTAACCTACTATGACATTAAATATTTAGAGACTACTATAGATCGCGGGAAGGCACAGGCTTTCCTTTCCTGGTCGTCCGTCAATAGAGAGTCACTATAATAGTCATAGAATGTCGGAACGATGATCGATCCTGGTATACAAGTGTTCGGTAGTGGAATACTATTTCTCCTTCGACCCAGAGGATGACTGCAGGAATTAGACTTTTTTTTTCTTCTGTTTAGTGAGTTATTGGCACACGTGAAGCATCAGGGTTCGTCGCCCGAGTCCCTGGAGGTATCAGCGCAAGTAACAAAGTGGAACACAATTCCGTAGGATAGGATAGAACGGGATTGCATTCCGTGGTGCTACGTAGATCGACGTCATCAGCCGAGCGGATAACATCGCGGTACTAGAATAGCAAATAGAGTCACGAATCGAATCAAGCTTTTTTCCAGGCCGATTATACGATTAGTGTTCCATCAACGAGAACCGTATCTTCCCATGTGATCAGCTATTAGAATTACACTCTGCTTGGTGTGGAGATTTCAGAGGATGTCCGAGCCTGGATCGCAGAAGAGGAAAAAAGCGCGAATTTCGAATTCGAGAAGAATACAAACTCTCGTTGTACTCGTAATAAAACCCCCAGAGCTTTCGCAGCATACATTTTTTGACGGATTAAAGGTTGAACCTTACAGCAACATTTTTTGCGTGATTTTCAAGAACAAAATCCTGTTATGAAAGCTTGCGTGATGATGATACAAAAATTACCAATTATTGAAAGTCTTATTGCAAGCTCTACTTCCGTTTTTCTGCAGGACACAGACAGTTTGAAAAAAAGCTCAAGTTTTTTACACCTGCTTTTTTTTCAATTCTCCTCAAGGCAGTGGCACTTTATCAACCAACTTTTCAAATTAACAACAACAACAACAACTTCCAACACGAAAAAAGCTCCCAGCGTGGATTTTTGATGGATTGAAACCGAACTTTACAGCAACATTTTTGCGTGTTTGTAAAGAAACAAAACCCTGCTATGAAAGCTTCCACGATAATGATGAAAAAAAAATTACGAATTGAAACTTATCGCAAGCTCTGCTTCTGTTTTTTCTGCAGACACTGGCAATTCAAAAAAAATAAAAAGCTCAAGTTTTGTTTGTTTTTTGTAAATTCTCCTCAAGGTAGTCACACGTCGTGAACCAACTTTTCTTCGTCGTCTTAACCGTTTGGTGTCAGCGGTGTGATCGAGCCACGTCTGAAGTCGATGATCGATCAGTTCTGAGCTTGCGGGGAGACTGCGGACTCGGCTAATTATTGCGGGGTATTATGGGACCCCTTTGAAGAGGTGATCGGAGTGCCTTCCCACCCGTGTCAGACTCTCGCAGTACCATTCCGGATCCCCGACGGGGGGGAGTAACGTTTACCCATCAATCATCCGAGTTTAGACTCGGACACGTAATTTCCTCCGCATGAATATATTCTCTCGAATCGGTCTCCGGCGATTGGCTCGTGCCCAGCTTCTCTGGCCCGATTGGTTCGACCTTATGATTTACGGGTACGGCTCCGGATCGGTAATACGATGTGATTGGTCGTTGTAGAAACGGAGGGAGAGGGACACCCGCAAACCGTTGAGTTACGCCGTGCGGACGGGAATCGCGGTAGAAAATTCAGCGCTGATTTCTCCTACATTTTTTAAAAATTTATTTATTTTTTCATTTGTTTCGCTCTCCCCCTACCACAGTAGAAATTTCGTAGGGGCAATTTGTTAACAAAGCCACCACCGTCATCGGCTATCGGTGGATCAGCGGCACGCGAGTACCGAAACTCGAAATAGAGAGAGAAAAGAAGTCGATGGCGTGTGAACTCGGCCCTAATATCACGCTTAGAGTCGCGGTGAATTGGAGCCATTACCGTGTTACCCTGATTTTATACCATCTGGAACATAATTAGTCGTTTCACGTCCTCGTTCGAAGTGAGTTGAAGAGATGGGACGGTAATATCCGTGTGAATTAATAAAACCTGATTGCATCTGACTGAAAGCTAATTTCATATTCGATGGGGGACAAAACGTGAGGCGTTGAACGTCCGCTGTCTCGTTCGTCTGGATAAACTGGGAATAATACACACCGTCGTTTCCTGAACACTCGAAACTTTTCATGGAACTGATCGAATCCGTCCAATTATCCCAATTTCGAATCAAATTACTCCAAGTTCTCTGTTGCCCAGAATTAATTAGGAGTTCGTTGAGTCTGTATTGCGTCTCTCATTTCGAGTGGATAATCGAAAATTTATTTAATATACACACTAATTCAACAATCAGGGTGCATTCGGAGTTTGAATTACAGAATGGAATTGGCCTGGTACCAAACCCCGGGTGCTTCTGACGTTCAAGCTTCACCTCATTGCCTGATAATTAATCAGTTAACAGGGTCGAACGAACCCCGGACTATTAATAATGGGAATGATGCTGAAAAATTGATGGAAGCTAGTTTAGAAACGGTTTTGGGACGGTGATAAAAACAAAGAGACTGGAAAGGGATGAGCTAGTGGACGACAATGATACAAACTGAGGGCTTACACCGGTCGCGTTATTATTTATGGTCCAGGCTTTATACGACACGTAACGGTACGAGGTCGCCATTATAAACCAGAAAATATCCGAGGTACGTGAAACTCGATGGAATTCACAATCCTTCTCAAACCAAGAGCTGATCGTCAAAAATCATTACCTATATTTGACAGAGAGAGAAAAAGAAGACAAAAAAAATTGCGTGTAATAAAAGCTCCATTCGTAACGGGCCGATACAGCCAACCCCCAATTTTCCCCGCTGGTTTAGGGCTAATAAATTCCACGACCCTTTATTCGCAGTGTGAAAGTAGCTGGGGATTCGTTTTATGGGCGGAATGACAGTGGCACAAATTTTTGAAGAGAGGATCGATGGCGCTGGTTTTTGGTTTCTTTACTTGATCGTGGATGGTCTCACTCTTATAAAGTTGAAAAAATCGTAAAGGTGAAAAAATCGAACGATGATTGAATTTTTTACCCATTTTCAAAGTCGTTAGAGCAAATTTATGGCTCTTTGCTCTTCTCTGAATCGACAATTAAAGGTCGTCGAGAGGTTAACGTTGAGATATAGAACCTTGGACGAGTGTAGATAGGAGCTACGTGGAGTAGAGACAGAGAGGGTCTAACTCTGAAATGTCAGACCCGGTGGTAGTGGGAATTTATGCAAACGTCAACCGCTAGGACAGCCCAAGCTTAGTTTAATTGGATGCCTGAATTACCAGAAACAGGGCGCATAGTTCGCAAGACATTACCCTGGGAGGCCTGGGTGTGATCCCGGAAGACGAAAGCAGAATGTGGAGAATCGTATGCGAACCCTTGCAATAGTTTAGGGGACGTTTGGGATTTTAACTAGAGTTTGAGTCACCTCGGTTCGAACTACATTTCGCTAGAATTACTAGAGACAGAATTTTCGAGCCCCTCTATTCACGGTTTTTTAAACTTCACTGCGGATCTCTGATCCGCCTCGATCCTCGTGGCTCGTTGATTAGTTGCCGCACACCACACCGTCCGAATTGACCGCTCGCGTGTCATCGTAATTCAATTAGACGCCGCTAATGTACGACGCTTTAAACATCGATGGACTTGACGGTCACGGATCACACCATTATCCTCGATTATCATCATTCGCACACAGGGATTAGAGGGCTTTCAATATACGAGCGTATACGAAGATAAATTTTCGAAGCCGTATATCTTTCGAACGATTCATTATACGGAAAAACTTGCTGTACTGCTTTTGTAGGAAATTTCATAACCTTTAAAATCGGTTATTACCATTTTTAACTTAGGAACAACCGGAAGTGAGATATTGTCCAAATAACAAGAATTTGTTACGTACTTGTAACATGTAATGAAAGCCTCGCTTTCAAGCTCGTATATCTTCTGAACAGTTCATTCTGCACGAAAAACTGTAATAACTTTTTTTATAGGAAATTAAGCGGGCTTTAAAGTTGATTCAGACCCTTTTTTACTTAGGAACTACCGGAAGTGAGATATTGACCAAATAACAAGAATATGTTAGGTGCTTGTAACATTTGATGAAAAACCTGACTTTCAAGCTCTTATATCCTTCGAACGGTTGATTCTGAAGGAAAAACTTTGATAATTTTTTTTGTAGTAAATTTTGAAAGCTTCAAAATTGATTCAGGCCATTTTTGGACTAGTCACAACTGGAAGTGAGATATTGACGAATAAACAAGAATATGTGACGTACTTGTAACATGAAATGAAACTCTGACTTTTAGGCTCTTATATATCATCCGAACAGTTAATTCTGCACGAAAAACTGTAATCACCTTTTTTGTAGTAAATTTTGTAATCTTCAAAATTGATTTGGACCGTTTTTGGACTAGGAGTGACCGGAAGTGAGATATTGGCAAATGAAAAATATCCAATTGACGAGCGCTAATAGATCGTAATGCGAGGGAGATATCTACTTGCCGAAAGCGAAATAGGGCTCCTTTGAAAATTATTGAGTTAATTGAACCGTACCGTGGGGTGTGTTGTGTACCTGATAGGGGGATGACTGTGCGTGAATAAATCGTCGGGTCTCCACGCGGTTCGTAGCTTGGGTCTCGATATTGATCACCCCATGTGAAAGTACGCAACTGTTTGTCCAGGGTGCGACTGGGCCTCCCCGTATTCTGTACATTTGGAACCCCCCCGCCCCGTGACCCAAAAGCTTGCTGCATTATACAACAAGGGTGTTCCGAAGGTCTGGTATCCAGAACCTTAAACTTGGGGAGTAAATGGCGTCGAGGATTTCCGGGATCCGGATTGTGGGTTTCTATTTGTGCCGTGTACTACCTGGCCGCTAAGAAATAGCGACAAATACTTTAGTTTTATGGTTGTCTTCGTGCGCGTGGTGAAATAAGGGCCGATTATTATATTCTATAAATATTTAACCAGCCTCGTTCCCGCGTTTATGAAGAAACACGGTGCCCCGCCCCTGCGATTTCTTCGTTTCGCAATTATTATACACCGTACCAACGATATATTATCATTGCCAGAGATTTCGGGCTCCGTCGTCCGCGCCGTTTTCCCCGCACTTGTATATACTTATACATATATATATATATATACATATGTACAAAAGACGCTCGAGAGTCTAGACGGTTTTAGGGCGTCCCTCGCGACGCCCGCGGGCCTTCCGACCTTCGCAGAGGTGAAAGAAAATGAAAATTATTATTATATATTATAGCGTGGTAAACCTGCTTTGACAATTTTATTCTTTTTTTATTTTATGTTTTTTATTATCTTTTCTTTTTCTAAACTTTGCGTGTTAAAATCTCCACGGTTCTGCATACGGAAAAAGTGATTTCTAGGTGTTTTTTTTTACGATTTCGAAGCGATTCTTTCCCTGATTCCAACTGGTTCATAATACAGCTGATTTCAGGAGCGAAAAGCCCCTCGTGAAGATGTATCTTTTGTACAGTCAACTGGATCAAAGAGTGACAGCAGTGACAGCGATGTCCGGTTAACGTGAATGGAAAGAAGACTCCTCTCAAATAAACACTGAGCGCCTCCTTCTACAAACAGACAATTGTTCAGGTCCCATAGGGACGTGGGGGACAGGAAATTCTGAGCTTCGATATTACTCTGAAAGTTTGAGAATGGGTTAGCGTGCTGCATGTTGCTGGCGTGACTTCCGTCCTAGGCGGTGAACTCCGGAAACCGATTGCAGCCCCTCCCGCTAATGTAAATGTCTTCGGAGCGAGGATATCACCCCAACCCTGGCGAATGGTGCGAATCATCGTGCGTTGAATGAGGTTCGACCAAAAAAAAAAAAAAAATCTAGGTGTATCCGATGTCGGAAGATAATGAAGCGTCTCGACGATGACCATGGAATTTGATACAGGAACCGTGCCAGGTTTGGTATCACGGTAATAAATTTGAGTCGATTAACATTCGGTATTTCAGATCCGGCTTAGGCTTAGGCTTAGGCTTATTACTCGGTGCTTAATTAAATTCGTTCAAGTCCCGAGCGCTTGAGTCCGATGTAACGAAAAGGATCCTCGCTAACGATTAGCCGGATGAAAACCTGCGTGCATACAATGTACAGTACAGGTATTCTCTTCAAAATTTAGAGCGCGAACCCATAATTAGGCGGGGTTTTAATTACGTATGCGAAACCCCGACCGAACAGACTCGAACGTGCATCGTTAATGAGGCAAATAAAAGCCGACTGTGTCGACCTCCGCCTCAACCTCAACCTCAACCTTCGCCACCGATCTGGTACTCGTCCAGCTGCGATAATGGGAAGCTAACGACACGTGTATCCGCGGTCTGCGGCCTGTGTCAACGGCAATTAAGAGCCGACGTTGAAATGACAGGTTGCACTGTTCTGTTTCCTGGTGCTTGGCGAGAAGGTACTCTACGGTGTGGCGACGCCTCGTCATACCCCTAATTATGGACAAACGTGGATTCTGAGGTGTCAAAGGAGAGATTGGTGCCAGGATTGCAGCACGAGCCGACCAGGCGAGTGCTGTGTCGATTCTGAACTACTCGCTACTTTTTTAACTTCCAGTTTTTCTGGTTCCGAGAATTAAAAGTTGCGTTTTCACACTGGATCTCCACGTTTTCAGGTCCAGAGAATCACATAAAATTTTTGTCCCCGCGATACATCGAGAACGAGAGTGCGGATTTTAATCGAATTGGGCTCAATCGACGCGGCTTATCTCGACCTAAAACTGATTAGATTTTGGCTTTGATCGGTTAAGTACTTTCTTAGTTATTTAAATAACAAAATTCCAAATAACACAATTAAAAAGACGATATTTTGACAACGGATCAACGGATTTGAATGAAATTTGGTACCACATAGTTTTTTAGGGTCGCTGATCACCAATCTGAAGTCAGATGTGCGAAATTCAAACTTGTGGATCCAATTTGCTATGCGAAAAACACAAAAAAAAAATTCTAAATCTAATGAAAATTGGTACTCGAAGGTTTTTTGAACCGCTGATCAAGAATCTGAGGCAAGATTTGAAGAATACAAAATAGCTAGAAACGAAAATGAATAACGAGAAGATCAAAGACTGGCTTATAGTCAACCCAAACTTTATACTTGATTTCACAAAATCCCGTGACTTGTATCCAGGAAAGATCAAATTGAATAGTAATAAAAGAAAAAAAAACCTATAGAATATTGAATTACTGATTGAATTATAGATTGAAACCATGATCGTTCCTCGAGAATCATCAATTCAAGCAATAAAAACCCTTCACTATATCGATTTCCCATCACTTTCCCCGATTTAGGAGAGACTATAACCTCAGCTGACATCCTAATATAATGTCAGAAACCGTTTCGTTTACCTGAAATGACTTTCTTTTCTCTCCACATACTCGACGACGCGACGCACAGTAGAAAATCAGTCGTACAAGCGGTTTTTCGAAAAGTTTCATAAGAGCTCATCCCAAAGTCTGGTATCGTAGCAGCAACCCCTCATCACAGTGAAGGGTATACAACAACAAAAAAAAAGGACCCTAGTGATCGATGACGTCACGAAACACCCCCGTGTTCAGCCAATCTGCTTTTTTCTCCAACATCCATGCCTTGCGGCGTTTCCTTTTTTTTTTTTCTTTTTGTTATCATTCTTCGTTTTTGTCAGCATTTTTTCTCCTTCGCTCCACCCAGCGAATGCAGATCCTCAGTCCTAGTTGGAACCAATAACCCGTACTCTCTCGGAATTTTTCTTCTTCTCTTCAGAGTCAGCTCGCGGATTGTTTTATTGATTTTTCGATCGTTGGGGGAGGGAATGAAACGGGAGAGGGTGAAAAAAAAGAATGGAATATTCTTGTTATTATAGTAGTTATAGGACGAGGGGACAACCCCTGGAACCTCGCTATAGGTACGGTATAAATTCAGCCACGCAATATTTGACACAGGTTTGATTCGTGCGGTATCATTTATCAAAGTTCACAGATTTCCCGGGGTTTTTTTTTCTCGTTTTTTCGTTTCTCCACTCTATTTTTTTTTTCACTCTCTCTTCTTTGTCGTTCGGAGATTTATGAGTATAGACGGGCCCATGCCAGCCAACCAAAAAAAAAAAAAAATATGAAGAGGGGAAAAAACAGAACGAAATAATCGTTATATCGTACGACAGTCGTGTGAAAATGTAACATCAATTTTAATCGAAGATAAGATTCCTCAGAATAGCGAAATTTTGGACTTTGAAGACTTTCAAAAGCTTCTTTTTCATTCGCTACTTTATCCTCTCCTCAAGTTAAAGTCACTAACATTAGTTCTTTCAATTCCAATTTCTATGTTATCAGGAAAAAGAAAAAGTTGTCATCCCGAAAATAAAAAGTTGAGCTTTCGAAATCTCGAGAATCAGTGACCGGATATTTTCGATTTTGGTCTCAATCGACGCACTTTTCGATCTACGATACTTTTTAAACTAATTGAAAAACTGATTAATTTTTGAATAGTCAAAAAACGAAGGTCTTCAGGGGTCACTGATAAAAAAATTCTAAAAATGTACAGATTTCGACTAAAATTCGTATCCGAAAGTTTCTCGGGGATGCTGATAACAAATTTTCGTGAATTCTTTTTTCAAGCCCTAAAAATGGGAAGTTCAACGGCTGCCCGGAAATCAGCTTCTTTCGATGAAATTCACCGATTAGAAATCCTAATTCCGAAACGGATGTTGGTAAAGTGAAAATTATTGCGGGGAATAAAATGTTTTCCACTTCACTCCGAGTCTGCGGTAGATAAAATTTTTCTATAAAATAGTGGGAGACACGCGATGAGCGAGACCGGAAGCAAACCAGCTGCAGCGTGGGAATTGATAAAATGTCACTAATAACATAAACCAGAGAATGAAAAGACCGACGAGAGTCCATTTTCCAGATACTTGAGCCTGCACCACGAGGGGCTCCGAGGCTTTGATCGATTTTCTAGATTATTTGAGCGGCGTTGCGGTATCAGAAGCTCGATGGGTGTAAAGGAAAGAGGTAGAAGCGTAAAATGAGCAGGTAAAATATAAAGTAGAGAAGAGATAAACGAACCGGAACTTGACTAACGCGCTTTGAACTCAACGGGGAATATAAAACTAATTTGTTAAACAAAAGCCACTCTCCCCCCTCCTTTTCTAAGCTTTGTTTGACAGACAATCATTTCAGCAACTTTCCCCCTGATATTCACAAGCGCCTCGCACTGTAACTCTCATTTTCTAATTCTCTTTCCCTCCTCAAAGTTAAGAAGGTAAAAAGAATAAGAAGAAGAAGAAAAATGGGTGAATAAAAAATGAGGAAAAAACGTTCGTTCCGCAGAATGAGCTGCTAAACTCTCGAGACAAAGAAACTGCAGATTCCGAGAGTAAAATTTGAATTTTAAAACTCTCCTTCCTGGAAGTGTGTGTTCCGGAATTTTTTGTGGATGGTGAAACAAAAAGAAACAAGTGACGGTATCGAGTAAAGTTGTGTAAACTCTTCGGGCGAGTTGAGTAAACGAAAGAATCGAAAGTAAATTAAAGTACAAACCGCAAGGCGGCCTACAGCTACGTTCTGAATACCGGTTTGTAGACGTTGCGTTAAAACTTTAGGGAAAGTTCGTGGGAGCCTCCGGGTGCGTTTTTTGACGAGACGTTCGAATGTACGAGTGCATGAATCCGTTTTTGAGGATGGTGGAGATTTTGTACGCGATATTCGAGAGACGCTACGATACCATATGGGGTCGTGACGAGGAACCGGGCAATTAAACACGTTCACACGTAACGATCCCGTACGCGGGCGTCAAGTGGAAAAGGCGCGAGTTAAGCGATAGGCGAGGCAAGGGTGTGTTACAAGTACTTAATTAATTTCTGCCAACTCCAATAAAACCCGCATGCATGAATTCATAATTATGCAAAATTCGCTCCGCAGCCGTGCGTCGACATTACGTTGCCCCGCGGTCTGTGTGAGACTGTGACGCGAAACGCGGTTTACAAATGAATCGCGCGAGGTCAAAATTTCCACGAATTCAATTTGATTTATATATGCTTTGAGTGAAAAGACCAAAAAAAAAACTCATCGAGTAACCTTAGAGCCCTTATATCTTTCGATGGGTCGATTCTACCATCAAAACCGACGAATACTCTTTCATCGCAAATTTCATGGGCTTCAAAATTGGATTGGTTCATTTTTCACCTAGGAGGAACCGGAAGTGAGATATTTCAGAAAAATACCGTCACTTTGTTACGTTCGAAGTTTCAAGCTCATATAACTGTCGAACAGTTGATTCTACGGGAAACAGTGTAATTACCTTTTTTGTAGAGAATTTTGTAAGCTTCAGAATCATTTCGGACCATTTTTCACCTAAAGGTAAGCTGAGCTGAGTTATAGAGGAAAAAAGAGTGTGTCGTATACTCATTTTGGGGCTTAGACCGTCGAAATTGTTGCAAGTGCCATTTTTTTTTCATAGTAGCTTTAACACAATGTCAAAGGTCAGACAAATTTTGTAACACGTCGTTATTTCTCAAGTTCTAATGTGCTTTTTTGAACTCTCAATTTCAGATCGAATTTCCGGAAGAAAAAAAAATCAGTCAAAAATTAACAAAATCGTGATTTTACATTCAAATTTGTGTGATTATTGGTCGACAATTGAAAAGACTTAATAATTCTACAATAATTCCCGAGGATCACAGAAAAATACCACAAGTGCTAAAATTTCACGATCTGTATCGGCGTTATCGAAAAAATTATTGAATAATAACTGCAAAGCAATTTTTTTTTTTCGATTTCTGAATAAATACAACTGCGATACAACTTATCTCACTCTATCACAAAACGAAGTGTGATGGAAAGAATAAAAAGATTAGTCAGATAAATTCAAGACACTTCAACAAGCTCCTAAAAATGAAAAAAAGAAAAAAAAATAGTAATGACGAATAATTGCAGGAAATGAGGGTAAGGTAACGTTACATCGTTACATCGTTACAATCCTTGAGGTCAAAGAACAAAGAATAAAAATTATTAGTCCCAGGTTAATCCGAATTCGTAATAAAATTGAGGGTCATTTCCGTTACGTGAATTAAATTCATCTACGTCTGTATCGCAGTAGTTATTCTACATTGATGAATACATACCTGAACCTGTGTATAGTTATACCCGACATAAAATCGTCGCGCGCCGCCCGTCGATATAAACTTTGTGTATATATATACTCTCAAGCTGCGTGGCACGTGTCAGAAAGTTATTGATCGAAATTGGAATGGGAATTGGAATGGGAATGGGTTAGGGTTAGCGGTGTCGAGCGTTGTAAACATCTGGCCACGTCGTTCATCCAAAGAAACTATAAGAAGCGAAGAGAAAATAAAAATTGAAAAAAATAAATAAAAATACGACAGAAGAAGAAATAGAAAAAAAAAACGTGAAAACGTAGAATTTTTATCCCATTGTACAAAGAGACACATAAAAAAAAAAAAAAAAAAAAAAAAATTTAAAAAACCGGGTCGTCGAGGGTAAAGAGAAGAGACGAAACGCGAAACTACACGATGTAGCACAAGGAGAATGAGAAGAGCATAGACTTTTATTTCTGCATCGTGGTGGTGCTTTGGAGGTAGGCAGCAGGCATCTCTTTGCGGTTCTCAAGTGTCTGGTAAGGGGGTGCGAACCAACTACACCGAGGCGTGCTCGCGAGTGTTTCTCAAGGTGGTTAGAAGAAAGTGGAAACGAACAAGAGAAAAAAATAATAAAAAATAGAACGACGTAGAGCCAAAAGAAGAAAAAAACAGTGGGGAGAAAAAATTAAAAGAAGAGATGATTCCGCGACTTTGTTCCCAGCATCGGTTGGATCGCGTGGAAACGGGCAGGTGAACTTGATCACCGAGTTACAGTCGCGATAAATAATGCCGTTGATTAATTACACGGAGCTGTCTCAGTCCTTAGTTTTTGGTTTTATTTTGGTTATGTTACGTATAGTATTAACCATCTACTGCAGAACTTGAGAGGGGGCGAAGATCGAGGAGAAATTCTCAACCCCCCGCGACTCAGATCAAAGGGACAACTATTATTCATCCCCCTAGTAGGTACTTTTCGTTACCGGACCCGAGGGATTTGCTCATATCGATCAGCCTTCCCGAGGTTACAGGATATTCTGAACTGCAGCGAAAAGAATATTTCAGATTCAAGACTCAGGGATTATTGCGAGATCAGGATACGAGCTTTTTTACGACTCTGAGGGGATGCATGCGCTTCCAAATGGCAAAAAATAAAGGCAAAACTGACAGAAGACTTTAGAATTGTTTTCACACGATTTTAGGAACAAATATGATCTCTTTGAAAAAAAATCTATCAGTGGCTTTTTCGAAATGAACGGAAACAGCTTTTTGATCCGGTCAAAATTGTACCGGATATTCATAATTTTCTGGAATAAAATGTCGTTTTTCTTTTTTATACGTTACTCATTTCGTGATAGACGGTAAAAAAATTGTTCCTAAAATCGTTTGATAAACATTTTAAAGTATCACTTTTTTCTTGAGTTTTTATACACTAAATCTGTAACTAAAAATATTGAAGATTGGTAGAATTATTAATGGTTTTCACTCTAAATTCGAATAACTTTGACAATTCTGAACATTTTGAGCTGGAATTTGTGGTGGCAACTTAAATAAGTGTTCTAAACGATGGTTCATCTCAGATTTTCCAAGTCTTGTATTTTTGTTCAATTTGGAGTATCAAGGAGCTTGAATGACTTTTTTTCTCGAAAATTCAATACTTAATATAGCTTCTATATAATTCCCAATATTTCTAGTTAAAATTTGTTGTAGCTAAGCGATTCGCTGGTGGCTCCATAGGCACTATTTCGAAAAATACGGTGTCTTGTTTGATAAGATCCTCGAAAGAAGGAGACGAGAAGAAGAAGTATAAAAGAAATGGAAATAATAATAATAATAATCTCATGCGATGGTAAACATCGTTACAACCTTCGTCTGCGACATGAGAAAAGCTCGCTTCCAGCTGTGCACATAAAAATCTAACGATATGTTTATCCCACGTATTTTAGGATTGATAGATATGTTTTCGAGAAAACAGGGTCAAAAGTGACGCGAATGGGTATCCCGCGAAATCTGGAACGAACATACATGACAAATCCCTAAAAAACTTTTTCGATTGGTTTCACGAAGCTCTATAGCAGGAAACGAAAAAGTATAAAACACAGAAAAAAAAGCAGTATCGTCCTTTTGCAAAACTCTCGACAACTCTTAACTGCTGCAGAGAAATAGTACTCTCCATCCCGAATGGGAAACAGGACTGCAGACTGCCATCGGTCCATAGAAAGCTTTTATCAAAACAACCGTCCCCCCGACCACCGCGTCAGTATCTGGCTGCAGAAACTCCGTGCATTGTCTACTCCAGGATGAACCCGGAATCTCCCCTTTCTCATCGCCATGCAGTGCAGGAACTTTGGGGCACGAAGGATTTCTCGTACTAACTTGTCCAAACTTGTTTCCGTACTCCAAAATTTTTTTTTTTTCCGTCCCTGGGCCTCTGTGGTGGATAAAAAATCATCATCGGAACCGATATTGGATGAAATTTATCGGCAAAGCTTTATTTTTATCTGATCTTAGAATCTGATTCCTGAAAGGAGGAGGAAAGGCCTGAATGAATTTGGGAAAGTAAGATTCTCGAGATAAGGATAAAACAGATTTCCCAAACCGTCGATATACGATAATATATTTCGTTGTATGTATCGGGTATAGATTTATTGTCCATATTCTTATATACTTTCGAAGTAATAAAAAATGTAAATTCAGCAATGCACTCTATCCCACCATTCAGGCAAATACTGAGAGAAATGTAATATACTGTGTATCTTTCTTCTTCTTCTTCTTCTTCTTCTACTTTACGATCTTTGCACAGGCATTTTTTTTTTTATTGTTTTTTACAAGTAGCATCAAAAGTACGCAGGAAGTGGAACAATGCTGTCAAAGTTTATGTCTAAGAGATAAATTCGAGTACCTAACCCCGGTCTGTTTGCCTCTGTGCTACATTCCTCGAGGGATTTGAATATACTATATACGGTTAAGAAAGATATTCCGAAATCAGATTTACAATTCAAGGATATGATATTGAATTTTGCTTCCTTATAACTTACTGAGAAAACGATATTGAACATTATATCGTTGACGTCACTATTCAGTCAAATTCACAATGAAATTGTGAGTTCTGAAATAATGTTTCAACGCTGCAGTCCAGAAAAACAGGAATTATTGTTACTTCAAATAAAAACCAAAAAACAAAAAAAAAAATTGAAAAAGTCCTTTTCGTCAGAGCGTGAGCTTAATAAAACGTCAACAGACTAGCTACAAAATAAATGTGACATTTTTTTTTTTGTACGTTTCTGCTGAGAATTTTTTTTCCTCTTCCATTTTCTCCTCCTACTTCATCCCTGAACCCTCCACCCTCGTCCATCTCAGTTTTCGAGCAGTATCCAAGGGGGTGAGTAACGGCGTAGGGCCGGGTGTCGCGTCGAGTCGAGTCGGAGGGTGGAGGCAAGGGCGTGGGTTGGCTTAATCAGCTTATTTGGCAGCATTTTAATTTCGTGATATACGACTGACGTTTGCTGACGCCAGTCTCTGCAAATGACCGCTCGTATATAACCGGAAAATTTATCGCTCGTGGTTGAAAAAATAAAAGTAGAATTTTTCTTTTCCATACATGCGGTGAAAAAACGACCAAGAAGGGGAGAAAAGAGCTCCTCGGGTCGTCGGTGTGTGAAAATATCCTCAGGGAAATGAATGGAGGAAATAGAAGACCACCGTTTTCTTCTTCTTCTATTTCTTTCTATTTTTTATTTTATTCTTTTGAACACCGAAAAATTGCGAGATGTAGACTTTTTTTTTATATCTTACTCCTTTTGTTTTGCCAAATTCTTCAACGTTACAAAAGACCCGGGCTTCATCGCAGGGCCCGAGACTCGGCGTCTGTCTCCCCAGAGCGATTGAGCCAAAAAGCTGAGGGTAACTTAATTCAAAGTAAGAATAAAGCCGACTTTCAACCCTTCTTGCTGCTAGTACCCACTATAGAATGAAAGATAGGAACTACTTCTTGGTACTTTATTTTATCATTATCATTATTATTATTATTTTCTCTGTGACTTTCACCTACCAGCTACAGCTTCAAAGAATGTAATATTATGACAATACTGAATGGAGTGAAGGGGGTGCAGTAATGATTACGTTTCACATCTATGAGACCCTTTATTCGTAATATATACGGAACTCGTGTAACAGGGTCTTTCCAATTTACTGGAATTTTTTTCTGTGAGAAGTCCTCGTTCTTTTACAACGGGGTTGGTTTCCCGAAGTGGAATGAAAGGTCGGACAACCCTCAAAGCAAGACTTCGAGGAAAGGTTCTATAGGAAGGTGAAAATGGCTAGGGATTTTAGTTGAAAGAAATCAAACCACCCTATGTGCACCGGACTCAGACCGGGGTGTATAATGCCGGTGAAATAATGCTCGGGGAAACTCGTGAAAGGGTACAAATTGCCATCGCCTCCTCCCCCGCGTCTATCCCGCCGTCACGTTTTATACGGACACCGATTAAAGCACTAATTGCGAAAAGAGGAGTCAAAAAACAGAGGGAAAAATATACACGAAATTATTTTTGAGAGAGACACGGAATCGAGTATTGGTTTTTTTTTTTTTTTTTTTGTAACTCAGAAAAAATGTTTGTAGAAAAAATTGAAAAACCCATCTTCACCCTTTTTATTGTGGTTTTTGAGCTTTTTTATGGAAACTAATCATTTGAAACTGTTCCCAATTTTATGTCGAGGTTTTACTATCGATCCAGAGACCGACTAGGTCGATATTTCGTTTTCGAAATCTTTTATAGTTTTTTCCCTCCAAGAGCCCTTTCAAAGGAAAATGAAATATTGACTCACACGACTTCAGAATATCGACATCAATTATTTTCTTTCTCAAACTCGATATCCGTTTGCTGTATGGTTGTAAAAAGGTGCAATTCGTTGTACTATAGATTTTTATTGAAGTACAGACCTTCGTAGAAGGAGCCAAATCGAAGTACTTGCCTCGAGCTCCGGTGCGACGCGCGATGCTATACATGCAATTTTATAAAATGTTTTCTTCACTGCATCTCCTCCACTTTTCCATCGGATAAAAGCGTTTTCACCCGCGAACGGGTACCAATTCTGCACTTTGTACAACTTTGAGAAAACGAAAAAAATTTCTCTCGATCAAGTTTCAACTGCATGAGCTTTTTTTTTTCATCCACACCAAACGATTTCTGTAGACATCAAAATGAAACAAAAAATTCTCAAACGAACAAAAATATTCAATTTCTTTCCAAAATACCCTTCGATGGTTGAGAATGAAGACGTTATACCGAGAAGTGGGTCAAGGAATAGCCGGAAAAAAAATTCGACAAGAAACTCCCAGCTATACTAACTACCAGCGTTTCTGACTTTTCGAGTGTTGGAGTGACAGGCCATTGTGCCAGAGCTCGTTTAGTCGGTGTTTGTGAGCGGTGCACCACCCACCGTGTGTATCTAATTGTAATTAGTTGGTCTTGGCTTCGGGTTAAGATGCCCGGTTTATTCTGATAGCAAACAGCCGGCGATTCTGTTGTCTCGTGCCTGCGGAGCGTTCTGATGATCGATTAGAGACGAGAGGATGAGTTTGTTCATTCACTCTCTGTCCCTTGTTCTTTTTTGGTCTCTTTATTTTTCCTTTTAATTTGCCAATTAAAATGATACCCGCCGTAGGCAGTGATCGACGATGTCGTTGAATAAAGATAAAAATTCCATTAAGATACCGAAGGGAAATAATAAGGAAATAAAAGGGACTAAATGAAACCGAACCAATTTAAGAGTCTCGAGGAGAATTGAAAAAAAGAAACAATTTACATTCGCTCAACGTCGACGGTTCAGACGACGTTCAGATCCCTTCGCTATTCATCCATTAATCAAAATGACAAAATTTCAAGAATCCCTTCAACGAATTTATGCGAATCTCACAGCTAATTTTTAGTCCTCTGTCTCATACCTTTTTTGCAGTCATAGTATCTGGGTATTGTATTTTTTTTAATGGATTTTTTTTATAGTCTGATTGTGAAAACTGTTCAATAACTGCGACACTTTCACTGACCTCGAAATTAGAAAAAAAAAAGAGAAATATTTCACCTGTTTTACAAATTTGTCAAATATCCTGGGAGCTTAAGAGCATGCTACAGTCATTTTTTTACTCTTCTTTACCGACCGTACCCGGTTTTCACTTGTTTTCACTGATAGCAAAGCCTACGCGTCACGAGCGCGGAAAAGGAACCAACAGCGCAATTCTAGATGGAATTCCGAAGATATATATCGAAAAACTTCTTTGTTTTATGCAACAATGAAGACGTATTCTTGAAAACTGCACAAAATGGTAATTGTCGATGTCAAGCGGTGATTGTGAGTTTCGCCCGTTCATCATGGCCGCGACCACCGCTTGATTTCAAGAATACGTCTTCATTGTTGCATGAAACAAACAACAACAATATATTTTCCGATATATATCTTCGGAATTCCATCTAGAATCGCGCTGTTGGTTCCTTTTCCGCGCTCGTGACGCGTAGGCTTTGCTATCAGTGAAAACAAGTGAAAACCGGGTACGGTCGGTAAAAAAGAGTAAAAAATGACTGTAGCATGCTCTTAAAGCTCGAATTCATTCACGTGTCAGACGTTTTCCTCGATGATTGAAGAGTAGATTTTTTTTTCACTGCAGGGTGAAAATGAGGAAAAAAACCAGGAGGAGCATAATTTGTCCAGACTTAGGTAGTGCGGGATGATGAGATTGTGATTATCGCTGACGAAGCTGAAGACTAGGCTATGCTATGCCGGGTCGGGCGTTAATCCAACGACTCGCAACTCGTTAAAAATAAATTTACGCTAGTTACCTGTCACTGAAACGTGGAGCGAGTGTTTAATTGCTAATTGCTCGATCGATGAGTCGTTTACGACTAGCCACCCGAGCCGCGGAGCACCTTTCCGGATTCCCTCCTGGTACTGCTCCTGGGATCCGGGCTCGTATATCTCCTACCTGGAACAGTGGTTCGCCCTGCAGTGCCTGCTCTAATTGTCAGAGTAAAATTTAGAGCGGCATTAGTTACAAAATAAGAGAAATTGAAACGAAACAAAAAAATAAATAGTCTGCTACGGTCTTTTTTTCCCTCCATCAACCCCACCGGGATAACCGAATACCGTAATTTGCAGAAATTAAACTACGATTAACACACAACACGTTGCGCATCTGCCACACCGTTCCCAGGGCTTGATTACGAAAATGTAAATTCTGCAGTTTAATCATTTTCGATTGTCGGTATTTAATTGCCAAACTAGTCGAATAAAAATCGACTTTACCGATCAAAAAATTCGAGCATCTTTTGATTTTGAAAAAGCCTCTTTAATAGAATTATAAAAGTATGAAAAATCACTCTTGGCAGCTTAGAAATGTGTATCTTTAATTTCAAATCGTATGTATAACCCCTTAAAAACCCAAAAGCTATGAAATATACGAAGTTTTGAGTCAGGTTCCAACAGACGACGCTAGATGGCGGTTCAGATCGTGTACCGAATCGTGACGTCACAGCGTGGCGCGAAGATTCAAACTTCAAATCGACAAAATACTCCATTCAAGCGATAAAAAGGTGTTTAATATAGTTTTAGTAGTTATTCTTCACCCAAATTAGTGTTTAATTATAAATTGGTGTAATTAAGGGATGGTTGTAATTAGATTAGACCTCTGTACGATAAAGAAGGAGAAATTGTAAGAAACAAAGTATCGAGACTGATTGTACAATTTTTTCCTCTAATCTGTCATTTCCTGAGCCAGTATCCCGTCTCGTCTCGGTCCTCGAGGTTCGTCCGTGGCTTTTCCCGTTTCTGCATGAACCCTCGAGCGGCGTCGACCCCTCGACTCTCGTTTCCCGTCCCACAATTTTCAGACCTTTGATTATAAGCGTGGAACGGAGAAACGGGGTAAACCTCGCGGCACGGTACCCAGCATTGAAAAGATTTAATTGTAAGAAATTCTCAACGTATATGTATAGCGAGCAGAGTCGCGCGGCTTCGTCTGTTCTTTAATCCATTTATTACACGCCGCAGCATCCTTCGAACAAACCGTATACCCGACACCCTCGATTAAATCTCCTCTTTTTTTTCTTCCGCTCGAACATTAATTCAGGTGATAAATGACGACGAGGAAACGATAACAAAATTAAACATCTCTGATATCGCCGAGATATGAAATATTGACGATTCAAATGTGACGTCACGGTCAATCAGGAAGCGTTACACTCAATTTTGACAAATTTTATTGAAATATTCGAGGATTAGAGAATCGTTCTAACTACAATATGGTACAATAAATAGTTTTTTCTCATCACCTGGTCTGTAGAAATGCCTCTTTTCAGACCGAATGAGCGGGCGGAAAACAGGATTTTGCGCCCTAGGGCAGGAAAAAGACGTTTCCGCCCGAGGGCGAGAAGATCTGTTTTCCACCCGCTCAAGAGGTATGAAAAGTGGCATTTTGCGACCGGGTGTGAGGAAATTTATTTTTCAACGTTGACTTGAAAAAAAAACCTCATTTTATAACCACTGGAGTAATTGAATTTGTCCAAAAGTGGTTCTAGCAAAGCGTGAATATGTCACGGGCGCCCCTGCGTAAAAGATTAAGTAAACAGTAGGGGTGATGGGGTTATAGTTTGAATTTTATTAAACGGACGTGTCCGAATGAATTCAT
>JAFFZH010015638.1:35850-71822 GCA_018420115.1 Euura saliciscinereae | reverse complement strand
TGTCACGGATCGGTATTTTCCGTATTTTCCTAAGCACCGGCGACGGGAAATACCGATCCGTGACAATTCCCGTCCAGGACAAGGGAGCAGACGTGACGATTCGCATCCGGGACAAGTGACGGACGTGACTTTTCTCGTTCAGGAAAAAGAGCGGGCATGACTTCTCTCGTTCGGGACAAAGACCGCCCGTGACTTCTTTCGTTCAGGACAACACGCGGTCGTGACTTTCCGCGTTCGGGACAACGCGCGGTCGTGACTTCCCTCGTTCGGGACAACGAGCGGTCGGGATAATGCACTTTCGGAACTTTAGGGCGTCCAAGACTTTTACCGGTCGGGACTCTGAGGGGTACCCCCATCCATATCCGTATTGCGTTTTTTTTTTTTTTATTTCTATGTATAGTTGCGCGCAAAAATCCCCCTTAGGGAAAACCATTAGCGGAGATAATTGTTACGAAATGTGTTGAACGCGTGGTACTCTTGGTGTAAATACACAACGTATATGTATATCCGTACCACCAAGGCTCCTAT
This sequence comes from Euura saliciscinereae, assembly GCA_018420115.1. Taxonomy (NCBI): domain Eukaryota; kingdom Metazoa; phylum Arthropoda; class Insecta; order Hymenoptera; family Tenthredinidae; genus Euura; species Euura saliciscinereae. The sequence continues at coordinate 71,294 of JAFFZH010015638.1, read as the reverse complement.
ATAATTCATTCGATTCTTTACTCGTTCCATCTTTGGATAAAGCTTTATTTCTTTAGTAGGGTAGCCTGTAATCGTCACTTGTGAGCGTTTCGCACTACCCTATACCTACTTGTAATGTCCACTTTTCTTGTCGCGCAGGGAGAAGATGCAGTGTGTATACACATATTGTAGATTTCTCTCTCTTTTGTGTATAGCGGTGTCATTATTTCTGGAAGTATAGAGATCTTCTTCGCCTCACGTGTTATAAACGCGAAAGGTGATGGGAAATGGAATTTAAAAAATGAGTAAGATTCTACTCGAATATAGCGATACTTGCATACAACAGATTTTAGCTTGCACTATTTTCTCTTCATACTCTGCGAATACTCTTTTACGCGATAGAAGGACGCACTCTTTATATTCCTACTAGCATTTTTTTTTTCTTTTTCTGATTCCGTTTTTTCCAATTTTTACTGACTGATTGACTGTGATAAAAAATGATAGAGAAAAACGACTGAGAATGTGAAAAAATTGTCAAAGCTGTTGAAAAACTATTTTTCAGAGTCTTTCAGAAATTTTGTAAAAATTCGAAGAATAGAATCCTGCCAAAAAATAATAAAACCACTTGTATAAAAATTGCGACACTTTTTTCTTTTGCAATTTTCTTTTTACTATTCTTCTGTTACTAAAATTCTCAGAAACTTTTTTCAATTTTTTTGTTCGTTTTCCGGGGTTTTAATTTCGACATGGTTTTTTTTTTTCGTAATCTTAACTTGTTTAAATTTTTGATCGACAAACTTGACAGAAAATGATGGAGAAAATGACTCAGTAAGTGAAAAAAATTGTCATAGCTGTTGTTTAAAAACGATTTTTATAGTCTTTTGGGAATTGAGTAAAATTTTGAAGTAAAAATATATCCCAAAAGTAGTAAAATTGCTTGAATCTTTTCTTTTTCTTCTACTCAAATTCTCAGAAACTTCTTACTAAGTATTTTCAACAGTTTTAATCGATTTTTTTTCCGAAGAATTTTGACATAATTTTATTTTTTTCTTGTAACAATTATCTATTTCGAAATCCTTAAGATGTTTGAAAAAAACGTGTAAAGCTAGTATAGTTTATAATTTCAAGTGCACCGTCCATTTTGTCCAGTTTTATTCTCACTGCAGCCTGCATATATGCTACGCATTTAAATGATTAAATTAATGAAATTTCAAGTAGAAATCGGTTTTATCGAGTTTTCAATATGGCAGAGTATAAATTGTACGTAACATAAAATTCTTGAAACGTTTTTAATTAACTCTAGCAATAAAGTAAAGTATAATATGCCTAAATATTAACACCAGGTATAAATATGGTAATTTGATGTTTCAAATTATTTTTATGTATACGGTCATAGGTTATTACCGTAGAATGCAATTATCTTGCGGGCTGTGTCTGCTATATATATAGGTACAGACGTTGTAAATAATTTTCTAAATTATTTCCCCCTCCATCTGCCCCCAATTTTTCTAATACTCTCTGTTTTTTTTTATTTTTTTATCGATGTACGTAAAACCATTTCGTGACTAATCGCACACCAATTACGATAAAGCTGTATATAATTAGATCGACTCGACTCTGTACTAAACACCTGGGCATTTATATTGTAAAGGTGCAACGGATCCGGAGACCTTGCGTCTCCTATCCTCTCACCTGTGACTATTATAGTACCTCCTCTGTGCCAGAAGCAGTATCTCGGTGAGACGGAGGGATATTACCATTAGTGAAATCGCTCTTGGATTGCCGCAGCGGGGTGCGGCACACACGTAAATGCAATTACGACAAAGTGTGGAATCTCGCGCTATCCAACGAACACTCTTACCCTACGTTAACGTGGTTGGTGTCTGTATCGAATCTCCACACTTTCGTATATATCTGTAAATCCAGATTTTTTTCTAATTCTCTATTATTTTTTTTTTAACCGACTTGAAAAAAAGGAGGAGGTTCTCAATTCGGTTTTATTTAATTTTTTTTATCAAACGAAACATTATAATTTTGTACATATCATAGTGATTTTTTTTTTAAAGGATTGTGAATTGAGGTATAGTTTTTTTTTTTTTTTTGTTCTTTAATTCGGTACTGGAAATCTGTAGCTGGGATTAGGAATTAAATAATTGAATAATTTCCGAGGGGATATTTATTTACTCCTGAAATCCATACAGCCGTACATTCTCGACAAAAAATCGATTTGGAATCGTACAAAATCACTTACAGCGTGTTTAGCTTTCAGAAAAATCTGAAAAACTTGGAATTGTCAGGGAATCTATAGGCTCATATCCTGGAATTTTTCAAATTTTCACCTACAGCTTGTACAATTTTCAAAAATATCTAAAAATCTCCCGCTAATCCCGAAGTTAACTCAGTTTCTTTGAATTGAAATGCCGGCTTTACGATTTAATCTTTCGATTCACAATTTGATTCCCACTTTAATTATTGGAGCGCCGTATGAACACGTTTTCATCGACAAATTGGAGTCAAAAATAGCCTACTTTGAATTAAAAAGGCGCGAATTCTAAAAATTCAACAATCCTCAAATCATCGTTAATAGGAATTGCAATAATTAATTAACATTCGTTACCTGAGTTTATGTAAAAGAAAATTACGAGAAAATTTTAGAATTTTATTTTGTGCGGAAAACTTTTTGTTGTTCGAGTTATAAAGAATTTGCATTCAAAAATTGTTTTGCTTGAGTGAATTAGTTTGAAAATTTGTAGAAAAAATTGAAATTTTCAACTGCAAAACAAGTTATAAATGTCCCCTAACCCAGAAATAACCGGAAATCAGTAGGAATCATCCAGAATTAGACATAAAATCGTACGAAATGATGCGAAATCATTCCAAATCATATGAAATCACTTTCTACACCTAGAGTTTGAGTGAATAAGCTCCTCGATAATTTTATTAGGCGAATCCCTCGTGTAACTCGATAACCTTATCCCACCTTCATCGTGACGTGCCTGTGGAAATGATTAAAGGGCAATACAAAAAAGCACCGTCTGTCTTCGAGTTAATTGATGAATCGCTGTGTATGTATGCTTATACACGACGATGATAATGAAAAATAATAATCAGTCGAAGGGGATCCAGATTTCGATTCGATTCTCAAATCGGTCTCCTACACGTCCCGGATCAATTTGTGGCGTTACAACAATATAGTATAGTAACCGAGCTCTGGCTCCTCGAAAGAAATATGAGAGTCCCGTTAACGGAGGGTCAAAAATTGCCTTCCTTGTCCGCCCGCAGGTTAGTTTTCATCGTTCGCCCCGTACCCTGCACCGGTAGGAGGCGGGCTTGGGATCGAATACGAGGTTCTCGAAGAGGAGATGAAAGAGAAGAGAGAAGGGAACAAGGCGCAAGGTCCTCCAGCGGGATACACGAAACTCCGATGCTGGGGCAGGTATAACACCCGACCCATGAGCCAGACGGGGTCCGGGCCCCTTCTGAACCACTACGATGTTATTTATTACACGTTTGGCGTTTATATTGGATTTACACAACTTAAATACCGAGCCTCAACGCCGTGGCATCAACATAAATATTGTATTTTCTACTCTGCTGAACAGAACCGAGAAGGAAACATGGTCATGCTGAAGAAGACGAAGAAGAGGAGGAAGACCGTAGTTTGTTGGTTATTTCAATAGCAGAAATTCCATGGACACGATTCTTGGGATTTTTTCCCTTTTCGAGAGATTTTAGATCCTATTTTTCTATCTTTAGTTCTCAAAAATGAATCTACCTCACAATGATCGTGCAATATCTGAGAGAGTTTGATGTATACCTACTCAATTTTGACGCAGGCCCATCCAGACTCCCTTCTTCTTCTCACCGGATGTCAAAGTTCGAGGATCTTGGAATCGAAAAAGTCAAGATAGCGATTCTGTACATTCAATTTCGAACTATAAAACGTACAAATTTTTTGAAGATTTACACAAAATTGAAGAAACTTGTATAAAAATGGCAAAGTTGTCGTAATAATGAACTCTGTCCGATTCTCCATGACCACAAGAGTGAGAATCTCGCAATCTTATCAGACGGAAGCTATAGTAAATAGTCACAAGAGTGATTCAGCACTTTTGAATCCCAGTGTCTTCGTTTTTTGATCAATTAAGAAAGTTCGAAGATATTCTTTTGGCCCCGTAAATTGACCCCATCTTCTACCTTTTTCCGTTTGGCATTTCGTGGACTCTTGGTCTCTGAATTCTTTAGATCGACTATATTCAAACCACGAGAGTAAAAAATCGTGCCATTCGGCAAAGAGTGAATATAGTCGCTCGAAATAATTAGGAGCTTGCAATATATGAGGGACAATACTTCCATGTATTGAAGTTTTATCGCATAATACACACTCAGAAAAATTTGGGTTAAATATGACATCAACTATTTTTAATAGTAAATCAAAATATAGTATTCCCAGCCATAATTTCAGTTTCATTGGATACCTATTTTCATACCTAGTTCTGTCGATCATAAAATGCGACAAGGATACGAATTTTTCTCAGTGTGACACGTGGGTAATGATTAACTGATTGTGAGATGTTCACATGGTGAACGGCTATGGTGTAAACACACGTATCCACCACCGTTACCATTCTGCACCGATGCAGATGTCGACGACGAGACTGTATCCTGCACTATGCAGCTACACCATCGGTGAGATAACGTCGCGAACGAGCGCGATACACGCGAACTACTGTAATACAGAGGTAATAATTCTTTCTTCAGTTATCTTCTTTCAATTCTAAAACCAGCCAAGATTTACTCTTCAAGCCCTGAAATCGTTCGATAGAAAACCGGAAAGTCAGGGAAAAGTAAGAAAATTCGAAAAATGTTCAGACAAAAAGTCGAGGAATTTCAATGACGACACGAAACAAGACGAAATAAAAGATTCTCAGCGATTTTTTTATCTTCCTCGCGCGGAAATCTTGATCAATTATGAATGAATAGTAGAAAAACTTGTATGAATTATAAATGAAAAAGGTATTCTAAAAAATCATTTTCTTACACTACGGATTCAGAGCATCGTTCATTACATACTCGAATAACCATTGATTCATCGTAATTTTAGCCTGAAAAAAATTATTATTTGGTCAAGAAAAGTCTTGACTTTTCTTCTAAGTGGCCACTATGCATTTCATGATTTCGTTGAAAAAAAAATGATTTAAAACACAATTTTTTCTTTTTTGTTTGCCTTTTTCGAATGCGGTCCTTCGCACATAACAGCGGCTCGTATACGGAGAGCGTGGTCGCAAAGAGCGGCAACATTGTAAGTAGGTGCGTTGGTCGGAGAGTAAGAATGAGAGAGAGAAAGAGAGAGAGAGAGAGAGAGTGGGCCGGAGGGCCGTGGGTGCTGCGCCGTCGACTGCCGTGGCTGCGCCAAGGAGAGAACGGGCTTGGCGGTTCCTCGTTACCGCGCGACGATGCTGTACACTCCGATTACCCCTTGCCTACGAGCCTCACCCGCGACATGATCTACCAGCCTCCTCGCCCTTCTTGTTCTCTTTTTTTTCCCGTTTTTTTTTTTAGTCGTTTTTCATTTTTTCTTTTTTTTTTTTCTACGCTCTGCTCTGCTTTGCCTCTTCTCTTCTCATTCTCGTTCTCATTCTGTGTGTGGAAGTCAGGGACGGACTAAACGACGACGAGGAACCCCAGAGATGGATGATAATTTTGAATAAAAAATTGGTCAGAATATTTTTTGGGGATTTTTTCTTGAATGAATATGTCAAACGAAACGAGAGACAAATTCGAAATTGAAGGAAACACGAGAGGATCTCCTGATACTTGGACGTGCACCGATCGTGACTGGACTCTGAATCGCTTGTTTAAATCGTTATTGGTTTTATCTACATCCTGCATAGGTTGAGTTTGACTAAACTCTTAATCGCTTATTACAAGGATATTCAATTTAACGTCGATTTGTTTCAGGAACTCTTGACAATAACCTCAAAGTCTTTTTTTTTTCTCTTTTCTCTAACGATCTTCAAATTTTTTTATCATCAAAATATGAATTGAAGAAAAAAAGTGTCGTTTTTTTTTTATTCTACAATTTTTGTCATCAATGGGATAATAATCACTAGCACGAAAATATTTTATACAAGATGATGTCATTTTTTAATTCCAATTTTCCAAAATCAATCCTGAAAGATTGAATTTGGAAAATTGGAATTCAAAAATAAAACTACAAACGTCTAACGTTTTTTAGTCAGTTGAGGTTCAAATCTCGCGAATTGGATTAAATTAATTGAATCTACGATCCTCAATTTTCAATGTTTCTCAAATTCAATATCGCTTCGATATTTAAAAAAGAAACAAGAGAAAAAAAAATTGATTTTTTCTATAAGGGATACAAATGCGAAGGTGTTCAGATTCTTTAGTCGCATCCCTGGTTTCCTCTCCCCACCGGACGTGCCTGACAGTGGTTCTCATTTTGACGTTTATATCGTCGCTATAGGTTTCCATCGGTTTGTGCATACTACACACGTCCAATAAGCGACCGACGCTGCACCGGCACCGTCAGGGTGTATAAAAGAAAACGAACGTCAGTTCTTTGGTTCGTGAACGTGTCACGTGCCGGGGGACTCGTTAACCCAACTACAACTATACACTCTCTACCGTAACGACTACAGGATCCTCTTCTTCTTTACCGGATCGAGTGGGCGCCGCCCTACCCCCTCTCTGTCTCTTCGTCAATCGGCCAGCACTAATTTCCTCTTAATCACTCGGGCCCCTGCCTCTGACACACCTCGTGCCTCTTTCGTAAATATCGTAGTACAAACTTCATTGAGTACATTGTAAAAAATGAAGAGTCATTAATATCTGGTCCAAAGTTCATTAAACATCGAAAAATGGACTTTTTCAAGAATTATAGGATAGTAATGTTTCTTAGAGTATGGATAATTTGTTGAATCACGCGCTGTACTCCGAAAGTCTTGTAAAATTAGCAAATTTAGTACAGCAAAGTAAATCTTTATCCATATTTGAATGTTATCAACAAAAGTTTTAATACTGCCATACATGAATCGCAAAAATATGAAATTCTGTAGTAAATTCATCGTATTTCTAAAATATGAAGTGACCCCACAACAAATGTTTGTTTAAAGTTCACAGCAAACATTTTTTCAGTCTTAGAAATTCACGTATTTTCATTTTTCGTGATGCAAGGTGGATGCTGGAGGCTCTTTAATGCGTCTAATCACTGCAGTACCGTTATCGTTGATATACATGGGAGAAGGAGGGGAGGGGAAAGGAGGAACCCTGTAAATACCCCGGGTTATCTCAGATCAAACGAGCCGTCCTTAGACGGTTTTATGTATTTAATTTATGAACAATATATATTCACCTGATGGTGCAGGTGCCTGTGTTTCATCCTCTACACATACCCATATAGGAAAAAAACCACGTTAAATTCTTACACCTCAGCACGGGGATAATCGCCGATTAACGTATGCGTCTGTGTCTGTATCTCACGCGTTCGAAAAACGTTACGGTATCCCCAAAACGATAAGACGATGCACTTTTTATGTTCATGTGTTCGTTGTATATATTTATGTACGTCACGGGGTTGGGCTTGTTCCTCGTGTTCATCGTGTTCGGCGTAACGCTAAGGGGCCAATTATTCCTCCTCCTCCTCCCCACTCACTGACTCTCTGCAGCTACTCGCTCTGAACGAGTTTTGTTTCATTTTTATCTTTCTTTATTTCTTTCTTTCTTCTTTCACTGGGTAGGCTACTTCCATTATAATTAATTATTATATATGCCGTCATGCCGTTTCTACCCCACCACACCTCCACACCCTGCCGCGAGTCCCGTCTACAGTTTATGGCAGCTAAATGACGCCTGGGTTTGTTTGGTTCGTTGGTTCGTTGGTTAGGATCGTTGCTACGGTTTAGCTCCTCTTACAATCTATCCACTACTTGTTTCTCTCTCTCTGTCTCTCAAGGTTTTTTGGTAATCGAATATAACACGGGTCGTCCATACCAGCAGGATTATTGCTTTTATACCGTGAAAAAACGTTTCAGTCTGAATCCAGGAACTTTTAAGTTTTAACGATGATTTTAGAATAGTAGAGATTCTCATTGGAAAAAAAAGACGATTCTTTGATTTATTGATCGTATAACCAAAAAGAAAAAATTGTTTCAAATTATCATCATTAATTTAATCGTATTTTTGTTATCTTTGAATAAGTTGAATTTTTTCAGTGATTGAAACACTACACGGTTATCAGCGACGTGTGTGGTTTGTATCTGTTGGAATAAACAGTAGCCGGAAATACGAGATCCCGGTTTTAATTATAGTAATAATCTGCATTAGCACGTAGAGGTTATACGCGGTGTGCGGTGAGGGCAGAGCGGTAAATTGCCTTGCGATAAATCGCAAGATTAAACTGATACACTTTGTTCCGCTGGTAAAGAGTTGGCTTCTACGAGTGTATTACAACCTCTGTCCTTACTTTATTGTACTCACATTGAGTACCTACGGTTTTATAATTATAAATTAACCTTGCTACTGTGGGATCGTCAATTTTCTACTGCACTGTTGAAAATATCTTGAAATTTCTTCTACAAACAAGAATAAAATCTAGGAAACCTGGTGATTGAAATGAAATTAATATGAAATTTACCGTTATATTCGTTATCAAAAAACGGTAAGATTCGAAAATTTGAATAGTTCGAAGGTATAGAAAAAATGAATTTATACTTCAGGTGCGTATGAAATATTGGGGTCCAGCTAAGGTCATTGTTGGAGAATTATAATCGAGAGGGAGTTGTAAATCTGACAATAAACTTGATATGTATGATGTATATATTATATACTCGCCAAGTTTAACGGCTTCGTTTAACAGCTATTATGCCTAATTGACAGGGTTGAGATATTCTATGGCATAACGCATAAAAGCGATTCACGGTTATACTTCGTCTTAGTAATAGTCGATAAATTAACCCGGGTTATAATTCATTTCGGCGGAAATCTCTATCGAAATGAATTTTTTATTCAACGAATTTGAAATCAGACAAGTTTTTACGCCCCCGACTTTCGAGTCTTTATATCCTACGAATTGACGATTTTTCGCAGGAAACGATGAGAACCTTATTTGCAGAGAATTTCGTAAGCTTTGAGATTGGTGCTTATCATTTTTCACCTAGGAGTAACCGGAAGTCAGATATTGACGAGGAAAGTACTTCTAACGGTAAGACACTCGACGATCCAGAATGCCCTGACTTTTGGGCTTCTGTATCTCTCAAACTGTTAATTCTACGCAGAATATCGATATGACCGATTTTGCAGAGAATTTCGTAAGCTTCAAAATAGATGTTCATTATTTTTTACCGAGGAGCCACCAGAAGCGAGATATTCGCAAAAATGTACCAAAGAGGGTTGAATAGCCAAAAATTCAGTCGATTCAAAGTTCCTTATTACTTTCCCACCTCAATGAACACAATATTGAATTCAGTGTTTGACAACACCTATATACAGAGTGTCTAGCTTCCAGAAAAATCTGAAAAACCAGGAATTGTCAGGGAATTCGGGCTCATATCCTGGAATTTTTCAAATTGTCACCTACAGATTGTACAATTTTCAAAAATATCTAAAATCTCTCGCTGATCCCGAAGTTACCTCAGTTTGTTTGAGTTGAAATGTCTATTGGTATGTTTGGAATTTGATCAAATTCGGAAATTTTCCCCTTTCAATTAAATTGAGGCAGCTTTATGCTTAAATTTTTCGATTCAAAATTTGTTTCCACTAGACAATCAGACTTGGGATTGAAGATTAGAAAAGCATTAAAAAGTGCGCTCGTTAGTTTGTAATAGCGATTAGAACGAGTTCTGGAAAAGTGACTATATTTTCCTCTGGAAATCCTGGAAGACTGATAAAATTTTTAAAACCCCAATTTTTGTAGCAATCCTAGAATATCAACCGGTTATATAAAAAGCAGAAACGAAATCCAACCCTTCTCGGTTCCTCTGCTATATATACACATAGATTCAAAGTGTCTGATATGTGAGTTATTGAATCGTCCGTCAGAAATAAGTATCATGTTCACCCCTCCAGCTTTCATATATACTATACCTCCGATAAAAGTGCAACCTGCAGAACTAAACGGTGCCTAAACGATCACAGAAAGGCACAGGGGTGCGGCGCACAAGGGGGTGGCGGGGATGATATGCCAGTATTCTATTATACCATCCCGAGTACGCGGAGATATTATTGTGCAACCATAATCGGGGGTTCCGGGGTCGACCTAGTGAGCCGAATAAATAATAACCGATATGATATAACAGGCCGTGGATAGGCAGGGTCGGGCAGACCTTCACCCCAGGGGTGGGGTCCTCGAGTATCTCGTTCTGTTCGGTGTATTAAATAAATATAACACTTCTGTAATCCGGAACCCGTCATAGGAGCGCCCTGGCATGACGTGGTCGACCCCGTTTACACCCCCGTCAATTATTGCGTGCGGTTGTCCATTCCGCACCCACCTCTCGACTCTGCTTCCTCTGCGTGTGTGTATGTATGTACGTATGCATCCCGGTTTTTTTTTGTTCCACTTCACCCCTGTTTCCGACATTTCCTTAATTAATTACGGCCTTACTCCCCCCCGCTTTAATTATTCTCCTTCTTCGATGTAGTTAGGGTTAAAAACTATTTTTTATAATTGATATTGTACCGATGCTCAACTCCTTTTTACATTCAAAACTGAGAAAAGAATCACGATTTGGAGTCCATAGAGGCTGAAAATTCGATGCGAGGAACCGTCAGCTGGAATTGGTATCGGCGATGTAGTTCTTGAGTTACAGCAATCTTAATTTTTTTTTCAATATCAGAATAGGAAGAATTTGTTGTAAAGTGACAACAGTTCTCAACAATCAAGTTTGAAACAATCATTTCCCCCAAAAAGGCACTTTTTGTCGTTTTATATGAAAGCAATTCACCTGGATTCAGTGACCAGACCAAAAAAAGCTCACGTGGAATCGTTCATAATATATCAAAGAAGATATCTATGAATCTAGAAGTCGATTCGATAAATATTTCATCACCAGTTACATTTTGAAACCTAAAAAGTAGGTGAAAATTAGTTTTTGAGGTACTAAAATATTTGTAAAAGGTTTCCTCATCGATTGAGAACTTCAAAATAATAGGACAAGCGTCACGAGTGACAAAAAAAACCGACTTCAAAACCAAACTACTCAACCGATTTTGATGAAATTTATATGGGACCAATCTGAAAGTATACCCTTTCGAATAAAAAAAGAATTTTCCAAATCGGTTTATAAATAACGGAGTTCTGAGGTAATAAACATACAAAAAAAAATAAAAATACAACCGAATTGAGAACCGCCTCCTTTTTTGAAGTCGGTTAAAAAGAGTAGTCCAAGTATACTCATATCGTTTTATATTTGATGTTAGTCTGGTCGGATGACAAGTTCCAAGTTTCTCATCACTCTTGACTTTTTGTGACATTTATCACTCTCATTCTGAGCTGTGCAATTGGGCAATTTTCACAGATTATCACCCTTGGACCCTGATTAGAACAATTTAAAAATCTTTCAACCCGAACTAGATCCTCAATTCGTAAAATTTCGTTTTTGGGGATGATTCGAATACCTGTCGTGAATGGTGTGTGGAGTGATCTGTCAACTTACCGAACCCGACCCCTGAGTCGGTGCTGAAATATCATAACCTAATATCCGACACCCCAGTAACCACACCCCATCTATTTCTCTTGTACCTCGTGATATTAACATGACAATGCGGGGCATAATTGCGAGCTAATACCCGAGTGGAAACCCCAACCAAGCTCATGGGGCATTTGATAAACTGAAACGATACTTTTGTACACAAGTACCTGGGCGATTCATATTTTCGTGTTACGCGTGACTCGATTCTCCCCCTAGGGTTATTTCCACTATTTTTTTTCTTCCTTTTCTCGTTCCTCACGATACTCTGCACGCCTATTCTATGTCGTGGGGTGTATATCGAGGGTTGGAACGCTCCCCCCACTGACGTGAAAATCATAAATAGACATTAATCCGAAATCCCAACGGGTCAGAGACGGGGTGTAATCTGGATCAAACCTGGGCGTTAATCGCTTCTGGTTTTTTACCTGCCATCAGGCATTTCACTGATTTTTCATCTCCTTTTTCCGTCGTCATTGAAGGAAGTGAAAGAGAAATATTCCCCCATTAACCATCAGTGCAGGGATTTTTTTCATCTCACAATTAAACAGAGTAGGACTCATCTCTCTGATCATTTTTAATACACACATTTTTTTTCTTCGTTTCTTATCTTTTAGAAGAACTGGAGAAATATTTTGAATACAGTGTTCTTGAAGAAAAATTGGACAAAGAGAGTTTCCTCGTGCTTTTTTTCTTTACTTTTTATCTTTTATTTGAAAGAAGGGACAAGAATTATGAATATAATTTTCAAATCCACTATATTTAATTTAATTAGTAATTCCATAAGTATTCGTGGTATTCTGTTCATTATTATTATTATTATTATTATTACTTCCTGATATAACGTAGCTCCGCGAGTTCAAAGGAACACAAAATTATGGCGTATCGTTTATTTATAATACAGTATGACTTAACGATTTCTTCGTAGTAGCACGTTAAGAGATACCAGGACTCGCAATCATTCCGAGTATTGTGTGAACCTATCTTATTGTGTACGATAAATAATTTCTCTCCAACGCGATTTTTTTTTAATACATAGAAAAAATAAAATTGAAAAATTCTTTATTATCCTACAAATTTTTTCAAACTGCCTCTTCTTCTTCTTCTCTAATTTAGAAAAGTTAAGGCCGTTCCATTCCTCCTCTCTTTATTACTCGCTGACCCGTTACTACGTGTTATATATAGTAGCTCCTTCATTCATTCCTATATCAACTTCTTCTTACTCCGTTTATACTTTATGTCCTGGAACTTATCTGCTCGTTAGTCGCCTCCTCTTTCCACTTTTCAGCCAGAAAAGGATCAAAAAATGATTTATGTATCCTCGTTATACGATTTATAACCCTAGACCACCAGTATTTTAGTACTTTTAGACAATTTATCCGCCTTCTTCTCTCGTTAGATCTGTTCGTTAAAATCGTTACATCACCGATTTCCGGTGAATAAAACTGTAATGAAAAAAAAAAATTGATATACATATATACAATATTAACAGTCATGGAGAATTCGAAAAATGGTCAGGAAAGTCATGGATTTTTGAAAATAAGGCTTAGAAAAAAATATTATATGTTTTACAGAAATTTTCCAGCAATGAATGTATTGAAATTTTGTCGTCATTTTGTATTCACCCCAATGTGAGAATGTATAGGAAGAGAGAAAAAAAAAAAGAAGAGAAAAACCGTGGTGTTAGTACCGCGTCATCGCTGATACATGTGGGACAGAGAAAGAGATAGAGAGAATCCCTCGCCCTCGATGCTCAACCGTGTTTATATATAGGAGAAAGAGAAGATCAAAGAGCGAAGCCTTCGCTTAGCTTAGCATCGCCAAGGCGGCATCGCTTAGGGAGAAAAGAGAAGCCGCTGATGCTGATGCTGATGTTGATGCTGATGCTGATGCTGATGCTGTAGTGCCCAGATACACGCTATATCGCATAAATGTATTATTTTTGCGTCCATCAGTTCCATGGACCCGAGGGTTTTTACTCAAATTTATACCCCGAGAGCTTTTTTTTTTTTCTTCTCCTCTTCGCGTCCTTGTCCTCGTGTCATTTGAGGGTGCAGCAGCACCAATGGGGCGACCTGCACGTACCGCAACGAAACGGTTTTGCATTTTAGATTACCCCCGTCGCGTCTCTTATAGGTATAGCTACCGTCTTTTCATAAACTTTGGTCTTCATAGAAGAAGAAGAAAAAGAAGAGAGACTCCACCTAAGTAAGACTTGGAAAATAGTTGACGATGAAATATCTCACGAGGTTCTCTTTTGAATATACATGTAGGATTCTTTTGTCAAAACTAGAGAATATACCACATGGATTATATATATTTTTTAAAAGTAGGTACGACTCAAGGATTTTCGTTTTTTTCTTTCTTTCTTTCTTCTTCTTCTTCTCTACCATTCAAATATAATGGAATAGTAACCTGTACACATACATTATTAATGCGTGTCTCTTTGAGTCGTAGAGAAACCGTTTCGTTTCGTTTCGTTTAGTTTAGTTTAGTTTCTTATTGGCCGTGTATACCTACTACCTCCTTCGAGTAGATCCAAGTGAGAACCTCATGCCTCGAATCTTAAGTGTTTAAGTCTGGAAACGATTATCGAAACGACATCACGAACGTTTCAAAAATGGCATTCGATGATTCACTTCCGTTATACCTACGTACCCGCGGCCACACGTCACGTGACTAATAAAAAATGACGATCGATCTTGAGAAAGGATCAAAGGATTTATATTAAATTTGCTATCACGTGGTTTTTTCGGTCACTGATCACAAATCTGAAGTTAGTTTTGCAAAATTCAATTCTTCTGAGACAAAACACTAAAAGTATTCAAAATGTTGTAAAAATTGGTATCAGAAGGTTTTTCGAACCGCTGATCAAGAATCTGAGGGTCAGATTTGCAAACTTCAAAACAGCTGACTACGGGAATAACGGGAAGTTCGAAGGCTGCCTCCTACTTAGCCCAAGATCGCTTGTTTTTTTATTTTTTTTATGATTATAACGCAAAACAGGAAGTGACGTAACGATCTAAGGGATCGAGAGATCCTGGAACACGTCGATCTTCGGATATATTATCGCCGTTTACTGCCCCCATGGTATATATATCATACAAACCCGAGCCCAGGACCTAACGAAACGACGTGCTAATTGTAGTACGATTTGATATAACGAGATGCGGGCTGGCGGTTCAGGGGCTGGCTGGGCAAAGTTTTCGACCAAACCCGATTTCTCGGTAGGCTACGATTATCTTACAGAGCTGATCTTTTTCGAGGAGGAGATTCTTCCGTCCTCGTTCTTTTTTTTTTTCTCTTCTGATTTCTTGTTTTATATATATACACATATGTGTATATATAGCATTCACACGACAACGTTCTAACGAAATCATAGAGTTTTTTTCACACACACACTCTAGAATCTAGAAGAACGAGAGAACAAAACCGGAATTAAAAAAAAAAAGAGTTGAGGTTTGCTCTGTCCAAAACCTGCAATTCCAAAACTCCGCCTTTTATACAGGGTCTAATTTATTGCCCAGGATATACAAACAAGGAGGTTCCTATTTTTTATTTTTTATATTCTTTTTTCTGTTTACGACAGGAAATTCCAACGAATCTTTTTTGTCGTGAATTATTCAAAATTTTCTGTATAAACTTGTTTTCATTCTTATACCTATATAATATATATATATACATAGGGTGAATTCCCAACGACTCGTTGATCTGAAGTTGGCTAGAATCTTTAATTGCTTCCGAAATGTCTGAAAGCTTATAGTTTCCACACAATTCTAGCCAACTTCAGATGATCGAGTCGTCAGGAATTCACCCTGTATACCGTATCATTTCCGTTATATACACACACATATATATATATATATACATATATTTATATGTATATCGTCGGATAAAAATTGTAACAAGATTCCGGATCCAAATACATAGTTTCTACGCGTGAAGCTGCTGCCAGCTATCGAACTTACGAGGTTCTTGACACGAGAACCGGTCCCGACCGATTATCTCTTTTTTGTTGTCTGATACTTTTTTTTTTCTCTTTTTCATTAGTTTTTTTTTTTTCTTTTCTTTTGTTTCTTACCGTAGGTAATCGAACTACTCTCGCGGCTACGCTAGCGGGATCTATAATACACTAATCACAGTGATCGAGGAATTATCGATTCATAGATATTAGATAAAAACTCTACCCAGAGAAAAATGAAAAAAAAAAAAACCAAGCGAATTCTAAGATTCTTGAAACGTACGAACAGAAAAGAAAGAAACAAAAAATCAATTATTGGAACCCAAAGATCTGTTTTTTTCCTTCTTTCCTCTACTTTTTCTATTCTACTTTTTTTTTGTTCTCTTCTCTCCGCACCGCGGGAATCCCCCTCTCACATCGGGTTCGGATGGTAGCCACCGAGCAAACAACCTGCCTCGCTAAGCTATAAGCATGAGCCATGGCGTGGTGCAGGCACACGGTTGGCATGGGTCGTGCGCGCATTATTATCCGCTATTAATATCATAATATAAACATAACCCAACCTCAAACTGAACCTCAACCTCGACTTCTCCTCGTTGTCGGGTGGATCTAGGGGCTGGTTTGTGTGTCTAAGGGGCGAATCAGCGACTATATCCAGGCAGTTTCATAGCGGGAATAAAATAGAGACGGTGAATGCAAGGGGTGGCTCGAAACGAGTGGAGCGTGATCCGATATCGCAACATGGCGACGAGGAAAGGGATGCTGCGTTGTGCTCGCTGTGGTACTCAGCCTCTCATGCCTCCGCCTACGCCTACGCCTGCGTCGGTGTTACGGATATTGTAACGATGTACGTTACACGCCTACGCGTTTTTAACTAGATTCGCTTTACGTAAGCGAGCTTCTATCTTCTTCCCTCCTCTTCTTCTTCACTTGCACGTTTTGTATGAGATACGAAATTTTACCTACCGCCATACCTAACTCTGACAATTTTCTGTTACAACCTGCGACCATTGCTGATTGTGTTTAGAGGGAGGATATAACGATGAGGGAGGGACGGATAATTGACGATCGTCAATTAAAACGGGGTGGGATTATTTCCCCTATAGCCTATCTCCTTTTTTTGCGTTCCGAGAAATTTGAGGAAGGATTTTTAACGTGTATCACTTACAGGTTTCGAAAAATTGTATGGATATATTGATTACTCTACACTTTGATTTGTGCATTGAGTAAAATAGAAGAATATTGAATTGATTTAAATAAAAGATCACAAAATTTTGAGTAAATTTTCTGAAACTATTGTGAATTCGGTATTTTGCGAGATTCGATAGTCCAATTGTTTAGTTTTCGGAATGAAAATTGACAAACTAAGAATAATAAACAAAATCTCAACAAAATAATCTTCTCTTTTTCACGAAAACGATTTTTTTTTTCTTTCTCATTCTTACTTCTTTGATATTCTATGAACAAGAAAAATACACGGAACATCAATTGATCAATCAATCAAAAGTATATTTGTAAAGAACACAAATTCTTTTGGGAAAATCAATTTTCTTGTATTTCTTCTTTTCTTTTAATGAATATTTTTCAAATTTCTTTTTATTTTTTACTGATTCTTCGTACTTGTTTTATTTAAAAAACAGCGAAAAAAAAGTAAGATTTCGTTTTTTCGTTCCCATTATTTGTGACTCTTGAAGCTTTTATAGAATCACTGATAAACTCAAGTTTTTAGGAGAGTCGTATAAAGAGCAGATTAACTAGAATTTGGAATTAACAGTCAAATCCGATACGCTTAGCTGTTTTTTTGTTTTTTTTCTTCTTTTACGTAACAAAGATACAAATGTCAATAATTTGATCAATCCAAAGACAGTATATTACAGCTTTATATAAAAAAATGGAACAGAATTATAATTCTAACGACTCTTCTTCTATAAAGAATGATTCAAACTTCGTTGATAATATAGTTATTTTTTAGCTTTTTTGAATTTTGAATCGTCGCATTGAATAAAAACAAAAAGAAGAGCCTCCTTCAAATTTTATTCGACAATTTTCACTCTCAAGTATATGTATAGTATAGGCGGTATCACCGCGTATCTTTTCGTGTTATATCCTCCATTCCCTCGGGACACCGCAAAAAAGCGAAACGACAATTAGGTAGATGGGTGAGTAGGAAGAGGCTTAGACGATCAGGACCCGAGCGAGGGTTTTAAAGGCTCGCGAATTATAATCCCTTTTGGAGGATCTGCGTTCATCGCCTCATTCTCGAATCCCGTATACCGAACCTAACCGAACAGAACCGCGCCCCTGCTGCTCTGATAACTCGACGATGCCTCGAAAGCCCCCCCCACTTCTATATACGTAAATTCGATATCTTCACGAGTATAACATACACACACACACATGTGTTGCGGTTATAAGGAGAGCCGCGTGCGTAACAGGCTTATATAGAAAAATCCAATGATCACCCGGTAGCTAGTCAAGCCACGCATGTATGGGATGCAGGGTATTAGCAACGCGGTAACCCCACGTACTTGACTCTCTGGCATGTGTTCGAGCCTCATGCTATATACTGCTACTGCATGCTGCTACTGCTGCTACTGCATCACCCTTCGCGGTATGGATTATAGCTAGTCTGGTACAATAATTTTGCCTCCTACCTCGAACCGCACATTGCATCGATGATGGGCTGCCTTTATTCGTGAATTAGTGCAAATTTCTCTCCCTCCACGCGTCTGAAATGATGTGAAGAAAAAAGAGGAACGGGGTGTAGAGCCGTTTTACATTTCTAAATCGGACAAGTTTTTGACGCCCCTGTCTTTTGAGTCTTTATATCCTACGGATTGGCGATTTTTCGCAGGAAACGATGAGAACCTTATTTGCAGAGAATTTCGGAAGCTTTCAGATTGGTTATCATCAGTTTTCACCTAGGAGTAACCGGAAGTCAGATATTGACGAGGAAAGTACTTCTAAGACACTCAACGATCCAGAATGCTCTGACTTTTGGGCTTCTGTATCTCTCAAACGGTCAATTCTACGCAGAATATCGATATGACCGATTTTGCAGAGAATTTCATAAGCTTCAAAATTGATGTTCATTATTTTTTACCGAGGAGCCACCAGAGGCGAGATATTTGCAAAAATGTACCGAAAAGGGTTAAATAGCCAAAAATTCAGTCGATTCGAAGTTCCTTCTTACTTTCCCACCTCAATGAACACAATATTGGATTCAGTGTTTGACAACACCTATATACAGAGTGTCTAACTTTCAGAAAAATCTGAAAAACCGGGAATTGTCAGGGAATTCGGGCTCATATCCTGGATTTTTTTAATTTTTCACATACAGCTTGTACAATTTTCGAAAAATATCTAAAATCTCGCGCTAATCCTGAATTGACCTCAGTTTCTTTGAATTCAAATGTTTATCGGTATGTTTGGAAATTAATCAAATTAACAAATTCCCCCCATTTCAATTGAATCAAAGCGGACTTACGATTAAATTTTTCGATTCAAAATTCGTTTCCCAGTTTGATTATTCAAGCGCCACATGAACACGTCGTTCATCGACAAATTCACGCCAAAAATAGCCTGCTTTGAATTAAAAATTGAATGTTCAAAATTTAACAATCCTTAAATCATCCCTAATAGGAAATGCGATAATTACCAAACATTTGATAATTGAGTTTTTGTAAAACAAAATTACAAGAGAACTTGACAGTTTTACTTTCTGAAGAAAACTTTTTTTGTTCAACTTTAATAAAGAATTTAGATTCAAAAATTTTTGTTGTTTGGATAAATTAGGTTGTCAAATTCCTGAAATAGTTCAAATTGTCAACTAGAAAACCGAAAAATGTCAGGGAATTCGATATGTCGTCGACACTAGATACCCTGAAGAAGAAAAAGAAGAAGAAGAAGAAGAAAAAAAGAAACAGCCAAACATCCTTCTTTATAGATTGTGTATAAAGCAGTTCTGAGAGACTCTTATTTATTTATCCGATAGTTTGAGTATCTAAATCGAGCCGCGGGAGTCTTTCGAATAAACACTCTTAATTCTCATTTATTTTTACATACATCCGTTTTTACTTGACTGAGGAAACCGCCGATGTGACAAATTTAACATGCTCGCAATAGGTCATTTTTTGTCTCTACCAAAGTAAATTTCATTCATCCATGCTAAAAATGTCAAAACTGTAAAATAAAACTGAGAACCGAAGGCGAAAAATCAAAGCTGGGCTTCTCATTTTCACGTAATTCGTGACAAGGGGGAAAAGAACGCGGGGGGTAATTCGGTAACGAATATTTACCTAATGGCGAGTCACCCGAGATGAGACTTCCGTCCGATAATCTTTACTACTGAGAGAGAGACAGAGAGAGAACTCGACGGTGACCAAGAGAAGAGGGAAAGGAGAGGAAATAAGAAAGAAAAAAAAGAAAAGAAACCTCTGCCCACCCTTATTAAGATTCCACCGGTGGAATTCTACCTGCTCGACTCGCTCGCTACTGGTCTTGAGTAAATAAAACACAACCGACCCCACCGTCGCCGGTATACCGAGGTTCTGCTTCTGCTGCAACGAAGAACGAAGAACCTCATCTGGCTGGCTCTGGATGCAGCCGCACGCATCCCGCGAACGTCCAGCGTCTGAATACGTGACTCTCAGAGGTTCTTATTTCCCTGAGACTGTCTCGAAGATTCTTAGAACGCGATCTAAGCCCTCGTTCATTACTAATCCCAACCCCAAACGCATAAAGAGACAGGAGCGAAAAAAAAAAACAGAAAACTCGGATCGATTTCATCAGCCTGGAACGAAGCGTTACGTTATGGTTGAATGTCGTGGCTACTGGGCGGGAAAACTAGGAAAAATCAGGGAATTTCACCGATCCACAAGGAATTTTTTCTTGTATTTGTTTTTTGTGATAAATATTTGAGTAATATTTGAGAATCTTGTAATTCGGAAAGTAGTGAATTATAGTAGTGAAAGTAACTCGTCAGGGAAAACAGGGAAATCAGGGAAAAGTCGGGGAATTCGAAAAATGGTCAGGGAAGTCAGGGAAATGTCAGGGAATCCGAAGAACAGTCAGGGAAAAGCAAAGGAATTTTGGTCATACGAAACAAGACAGAATAAAAGATCCCCAGCGACATTTATGCAATCAAAATTATTCTCAAAAATCATTTTCTTTCACGATGGATTTAGAGCATTATTATTACATACTTGAATAACCACTAATTCGTCCAAATTTCAGTCAGGTAAAAATTATATTTAGGTCAGGGAAGGTCAGGGAAATGTCAGGGAATTTTTTTTCCGCAAAAAAGTGGCCACCATGTAATTTCATTGGGCGGGAAACCGGGAAAATTCGGGGAAAAATCAGGGAATTTCACTGATCCACAAGGAATTTATTCTTGTACTTGTTTTTTGTGATAAATATTTTGAGCAATGGATGGTATTATCGAGTATCTTGTATCCCAGCGTCGACTTGAATTCTATAATTCCAAAAACACAATCCTAAGATTCACAGAATCACACTTGTTAAAATCTGGGTCGAGAATTTCTTGCCTTTCATGCACCGGAAAAACTCTACATTATTTGGACTTTCTTGAAAAAAGTAATCGAAATAATGCATTTTTGGCAGGAATTGAAAAAATTTCGAATTATTACACCACGACTAGAGAATCAAGAATTGAAGAAAGGGGGATGAAAATTAATTGAGGCTCACGCACGAGGGTGGTTAATTAAAAATTCAACCGACAATAATATTCTCTCGGTTAGGTAGAAGAAAAAAAAAAGGAAAAAAATTCTCTTAGTCTTCGAGGAGGAGTGGGGGGCGGTTACCAATCGCGCGAATGTAGCCCGAGGGGGGTCGGTGTCCCATAGTTTTCACAATGGTTGGTGTCGAGAGTGGAGAAAGATTCAGAAGAGAGAGAGTGAAAAAAATACCTCCACGTCGGTTCGCGGTGTTGAGGTTGATTTGTTCTAACGCGACTCCCGGCGTTTACAACGACGCCGGATTATGCCCGGAAGTCCTACCCTTTATATCCACCCTATATCTGAACCATTGTGTACCAACCGCGATGGAAAGAAATCTGGTTGGTGTCTTTTACTCGAGTTCTTTTTTTATTTTTTATTTTTTCGAAATGACAGACTGCGCGCAAACATCGCCGGGGGAAATATTAAAAAATGTCACCCCCCCCCCCAGAGTGAGAGGAACACGTGGAATCGTGTCAGTTTTTGTCTCAACGATTCAAACATCGGATATAATTTAGTTTCTCAGTTTTAGGGTTTTTTTTCTCTGATCAATTTTAAAAGACCCAACCAGGCCACACGACCCTCCAATTAGAGACTCTACAACGTCAGCGAAATTTCTTCAAAATAAATAACCAAGGACCAAGGACTCGTTAGACTCGGGGAGTGTTTTAATTCGATCACGAGATTCGCTCTTCTTTCATTATCTAATATAGGGGAACCGTGTATAACTTGGCATAAGATCAGAAAGAAAGAAAATTAATTCAGGCCTTTTTTCAGGCGATGTCATCGACTTTGTTTTGTCACTTTTTACACAGTTTATATATTAGCGCCGTTTTTCACGATCATTTGGAGAGTCTTGAGTCTCAAAATTGTCCAGAATAAATTATGGTTTTCTTGTACACTCGGACCCCACTTATTTGACGACCACTTATTTGACGGCCCCGCTTATTTGACCGATTCCGCCCCAGTTATTTGACTCCCTCTACCCCCACCACTGGGCTGCCTGGGCCTCTGGCGTTGGGGAAACCAGCGCATGTACGGGTGCGCAGCTGACGGCCGCCATTTAAAGACGATGAGTGGGGGCCCCTACTTCCGTCAAATAACTGAAGGTTCCCGATCCCGAGTTGGTCAAATAAGTGGGGTCCGAGTGTATCGTGTCTTTGAAACACATTCTCAAATTTTTTATGTCTTTTTCTCGCTCTAAAAAGTCGAAGGAAATAGTTCTGTCAATTTTACAGATTAAATTTATGTTAATTAGAAAAGTAATGTCGATTATGTTGGACTCGATGAGATAATTGTTAAATAGCAGGATTCGTGTCAATTTCAAAAATAAATTCACATTCCGAAAATCTTATCGCATAATCCAACATTTTTTACAATTTTATTGATAGAAACTAAGTCTTGGACTGAAACTATATTCAGACCTTGTTGATTTTTACAGGATTATCAGTAGTCAGACTCCTAGGCGAAAGAGTCAGTCGTTTTATAGTAAAAAATTGTGCCAGTCAGTAGAAATAAAGTGAGCATACTCAGTCCAAAGAATTTATAGACCAGAGGGAAAAAAGTCGACACAAATACTGTAGAATTCAAAACTTGTTTCTAAGTGTGACGAAATTTTTCGATTTTATCAATGACGTCTCAGAAATTAGGTTTCTTTTTCTTAAACTTGAAAATCTGAAAAGGAAAAATTGTCTACTTTCTGAATAATTTTGAAGTCATATTCATGCAAAGTTCGTCAATCTTCCATAAGGATGAGGTATTTTCGAAAACCTTCTAGTATCTGCTTTTATAATCGACTCAGGACATTCGTCAAGCACTAAAAATAACGTTTCGACCTGTTTCGAAACGGTAAATAATGGAATAAATTTGTCCCCTCGCGTCCTTGACGTCACAATCTGAGGTGTTCACGTCGTCCGAAATCCTCGTTCCTAACCATCGCCTTTACTTAGGTTAGGTTACGGCTTAGGTTATAGGCTATACTTAGGTTAAGGTTTAGGTTAATGCTTAGGTTATCGGCTATTGTTAGGTTTAGGTTACGTTTTAGGTTTAGGTTTAGGTTACGGTTTAGGTTAAGGTTACGGTTTAGGTTTAGGTTACGGTTTAGGTTAAGGTTACGGTTTAGGTTTAGGTTAAGGCTTTTCTTCCTCCCTAAAATTTTGTCCCACTCACGCCTATTATGCGAGCGAGTCGGACAACGGTACGTGAGTCTCGATTGTTCCTAGACAGGTTCGCGTTACGGCTGGGAGGGTTGTATCGTCTGGGTTTCGTTTCGAAAGGACCAACATAAAATGAAGAAGAAAAAAAAGGACCAAGGTTCGCATTGTGTGCCACCAGAAAAGGGACTCCATGATTTTTGAAGCCTCTCGAAGGCCTCCTTCCTGGAAATACGACGTTTTGGCCGAGGGTCTCTTTTTCGGGTACCTCACCTCCGGCGCTCCACGGACGTCGGGAACACCGCATGGGGCACGAGGAGGCCCACCTCTCACCGTGTGCCTCTCGAAGAAATTCTTACAGCCTTCGGACTCGGTCTGACCCCTGGGCCAACTCGCATCGCATCCTTGGCTTTCAAAAGTAAACTATTTTTACTCACAATCAGTTCTCGTGGTAATTACTCTACTGGACCGTAGCATGGACGTCATTACCGCGGGTTTCTTCGTCCCCCGTATTCGGCACGCTATTACCCTGGGGTTGGGGAGAGACGCGGAGTAATAAGAAGGCGACTTTCGTTGAGGAATAAGGGCTGCATGAGGGCAGAAGTGCCGATGATTGGCGAGAGCTATGAGAACGAAACGGAATAGCTATAATCTTCAATCAACAGGCTGCACGGTAGACTGTACAATTATGAATTAGGCATGAGAGAATTCGACCAAACACGGAGAAGGAGGGCTTTACGTACGTATTCTACGCAACCAGACGTACGCGGGGGATGATGGAAGCAACGCGAGTATATATGTATTCGGGGATGGGGGATACCGAGTGGCCCACTTCGATGAAAATACTCGAGAATGAAAGAAAAAAGGAAAAAAAAGAGGAGCCAGAGAGTCCCCGACTGACTGATTGGCGAGTATCTCAGCCGCGGCAGGCTTCAATCTCAACATCCGAACAATCCCTGTAATGAATTTTCTCGTCTTTTAGATTAGTAGGTGTGGTGGATAGAAAGATGAAGAAATAAAACCAAAGCGTCCATTTTTCATTGGATAAGGTGACACACGACGCTGTTATCGATCATTCAATTGAATGGAATATCGAAGACATTTTTAGGGCAATTTAGAAATTTATTGATAAATTGCGGGGGGTTCGAGAACTGGCGAAAATGCGGAACCCACATATTTCCGATGTTACGAATGTCTAACCAATATCTTCGGATATTTTTCGCAAATATTTGCCAATCATGGTTCTTCCCCAATATTTTTTTTTACTGTGTCCCTAAAATTTTCCAATATCTACCTCGAGTTTTCACGTTATTTTTCAATATCTTTCTCGAATTTCTTATCTTCCTCAAATATTGTTCAATATTACCAAATACTTCCCTCAACTTTCTCAACTTTTTCTAATATTTTTCAATATCTTCCTCAAATTTCTCTCTGAATGACTATAGGACAGTGTGACTGACCGGAGGATGAAATTTTTCTCGCGCGTTATCGCGTTCGATACCAGAAACAACATTTCCCAGGAATAATTTCGGTCTTTGGCACGCGATCACCTCGTTATATCACATTTTCAACGTGTTAGTGTCGAGGTGTTGTTATCGGTTTATCGCAATTTTATTACTCCAAATGACCGACCGAACGATCCTGGATGACGTGGCTCCGAGATAAGCTCTGATCGAGTTCGCGATCGTTATTCAATTACACCTGACCCGACGATTAAAAATTGTTCAATCAAAAATCTGCATTCGCGCGGTTCGAGAAAACGGACGTCCATTCAACGCCGAAACAGAAGCAGCAGCAGTAGCATAAAGAGAGTACGAGGACGTAGAAACTGAGAGGAACGAAGTTGGAGGGCCCCTCCGGTTGCACACCAGTAATTGCTTCCTTTGAGTAGCTGCCGAGGTGTAATTTAGTCCCTACCAACAACCTTAACTAATTAACACACCGAACGGTGAGCGAGCGAGCGAGCGAGCGAGCGAGCTAGGCGAGTTTGACTGACGCTAAGAACGGGCGCGCGCGCGCCTCCCGTTTATCGAGTCACGCGAATCTCGGTCGAGCCCCCCGATAACCGCGAAGAGTGACTTTTTTATCATTAGTTTTACTATAAATTCCTCGAGGGGGGAAAAACGGACGCGAGGGCTTTTACGCTACCTGATTAAAGAGAGAGAGAGAGAGAAGTCTCTCGTCTCTGGGCATGACCAACGCGATTCGAGATGAGCCCCTCACCTTTTTCTCGCGTAGATCCTCCGTCCTTTTCTTTTCTCGTTTGAGGACACGAGGATGAAGCAGGGGGGCCGAGGGGCCCCGAAGCGACAGCGTAATCACCTGGGACTCGACTGGGCCTGACGCCAGTGGCGTACGATGCGAACGCCTCGGGCGAGGGCTCGAAAACTGCCACCGAAAATCGCGTGGATCCCATCAGTCTGTTATAAACACACACAGAGTATCTCAGACAACGTTCTCCCCCGTTAATTGTTTATTTTCTTGGAATAATTATCAACTAGAGTCAGATTCCGCAACTTCTTCTTCTCTCAGACTTTATATTAATACTACGACCATACAACACGCGAGCTGAACAAAGGACGGACTAATTGCGTTTCGTTAATTAGAACTTGTTAACTCCACTCACTACCTTCTTTCCGGTTGTCGATAAGATTACAATTTTTTTTTCTCTCTCCCTATCCTTTCCCACCGTTGGCGGAAAAAAAGAAAGGAAACTGAATATCGTTATATCGTCCAAATACAGTAACAATATTAATTTCTGACGTCACTGTTCAGTACTTCAGTAATTCCACAATTGTGAATAATGACGTCACGTCCAATCAGAAATCCATGCGATAGATTCGTTACACAAGAATGGGAAACATATATCAGGTTTCTTTTTTTTTTTTTTTCGTCGAACAGGTGAATTCTCTCATTCGTGTTCGAGTCCCGAGGTTCTTTTCGAAGGAGAAGAAATGTTCTTCTTTTATAACCGAATACCTACGCCATTGAATGGGCCACGAAGTTCAGCCCCTTGTTCACCGCATTAACAGGCATGACTTGAAAAATGTGGTTCCTAACGCTGTCTGTCTGTCTGTCCGTCCGTAGAATGACCCGTGAGATTACGTTATTATCACTGTCTAGTTGTGGGCCTCGACTGTGTGTAGCATCTCTTCTCTCTGGCTCCTATAACCATTTATTTATTTTTATTTTTTTTTCCTCTTTCTTCTTTTTTACCCCCTCGAATCTTCTACCTATGAGTTTCATTTTTTTTCTTCTTCTTTCTCTATTCTTTCGAACCAGACCACTGCAGCATCTCGATTCAAACTGGGGGGACGAGACCTGCATTCTAATAGTTTTTTCTGTACTTGTAACAAGTCGTCGCGCACTTGCTTTTCCAATGAATCTTTGAATGGAAAATGAGAATGGGCTGCTTTTGAGGGATGAAATATTTGATTATAATTTTGTTTTCGGTTATTTATCTAAACTTTTAGCAAATCGAGGTGATATGTGAGCTCGCGGTTGATACGCACTACGTATTACGTCGCTTTAAAGTTAACCTTGGCCTCTGGAGCGGCAGTCGAAGTTAATATATTATTTAAGATGTTGTCTTCCGAAGCGACTAACGCCCTGATCTGATCCGATCTCTACAGTTGAACGTCTCGGATTTTCCACTCTCAAGCGAACCTTTCAAAGTTTAAAACTCTACGTCCTGTAGACCAGAGAGACCACAGACACACGCAGACAGGGAAAACAGAGTTTGAATATATAAAATATTGACGATCGTGGCTGATTGACGTTGCGTTTAAAAATTTATAGAACCAGAATCTTTCCACTTATTTCCCACCTACGGGACTCCTCAACGTCCTCAAACTATGCGCGTATTCTTACGATAAACTAGAAGACCCACGAGGTACGAAAGGCGCCAGGCTTTTAAAACTTTAAGCCACTTTCAACGCTTCGTCTAAACGGTTCCATTAGACAACCAACGTGCCGTAAACTTCTTCTTCTTCTTCCTTTTCTTATTCTCCGCTTCGTGGTTCAGAGTCCCTCGAGACTCTCCATAAGCCGCCTATAGAACGGATTGATTCCTGCACCAGAGGGTATTAGGCGTTAAAACCCCTTCATTCCTCTCCACATGCTTCGCCCGAGACGTTGTCGTACATTTTATCGCCCTGCGTTTATTTTCTTCCCTGTTTTTGTCAATTTATTCTCATTGATGTGGTCTAAAATCACCATGCGATCTACGTACAATCGGGCATTTAGCGTAGTTCACGATAAACGTATGAAATGAAACGAGGAAGGAACGAAAAGAGGGGATACGCGATGTGGGTAAAGTAAAATTAAAGTGAACGTAGGAGGTGGTGTGTCTCTCCATCTATGTTTAATCGCGATCGAGTATTCCGTTTGGCGGAGGGCAAAAGAGCCCCGCTGGCATATCCATCCCTTATACATCCTCTGCGTACACACACCGCTCCTCCTCCTCTTTCTCATCGGATACGAGTACATGTACAACCTGTATAATTTCCCGTCTTTCCAACCACCGCATCCACATCCACATCCCCTGTGTCCTTTCTGGTACCCACTTCGACCAACATCCCTCTAAATTCACAATATATATGTATTTATGGATCGGTACGTTACACTATCCTGCACGCCCCGTTTTTCTCCGTGCAGTCTCTTTCCTTCTGCACGTAGCCACAATGTGTGCGTTTCATTAAAAACCTCGTCTAACGCTGTAATTGAGATTCTTATAACATGATGAATAATTTTTGTCGTTATTTTGCTGTGTTTCAGGTAAGTCGAGAGAGAAATGTTGGAGAATTCTACCCGAGGATGTGCCAAGGTGTTTTTTTTTTCTACATCCCGTACCGGCGGTCAGGTGATTAGTTATTCAAAATAATCCAAAGTTCTGAAGCACTCTGTGAAATAAATTTGACACGGTTTGCTCTATGCTAATGGGTCGGGTCGAAAGTCCCTGAGTGAGGCGATGAGGTCGACGAGGTAGACAGAGTCCGTCGATTCATCAGCATTTCGAAGGTTGGGATTCGGATGTGGAGGTTACTAGAGTTTTGCAACGATAAGATAAATCGCTAGACGATAAAAGAGGGAAAAGGGATTCCAAAGGTGGCAGCGACGGCGACCACTTTCAGATAAGATTTCACTCTGAACTCGAGGATTCTAGATTTTTGACGTGTATACAGTACAGGATTGTGTTGCAGACCCGGGGAAATAGGGAAAAGTCAGTGAATTCGGCAAGAATTCTCAAATTTCGACATTTTTGGGGCTGAATTTTGAATTAGTGACTCGAAGTTTGAGACGGACTGTTTTTTCACATTGCAGTCACGAAGCATTTTTTTTTTCAATTTATGAATTCACATCAGATCATGAAGATTGATTGAAAACGAAAACCTCAAATTGAGAGTTTCTTGAAAAATGATCTACAATTAACTTCAATTTTTTTTCCTTTTCATCAAGATTTTTCGATACTGTTAATTTTCGTCACTAATTAAATTTCAATTCTTGGGATTAAAGCTCCCAGAATCGTGTAGACAGAGTGAAGATATCTTCTGGAAAACCTAGAAAAGTCAGAAAATGTCTGAACTTCTATTATATAACATTTTAAAGACGTGTCAAACTTCAAATTGACGTGCGTACGTATAGATTTCAAGAAATTTTCCTAATCGATGTAGAAATTAGAAAGATTTCAAATTCAGGCTGTTTTCGATCAATTTTTATTTCATGAACAAACTTCCGTAAAAAAAAAAGAAAGAAAAAAATGACAGATCTTCAATTTATGTTTTGCAATCCTAATAAATTTTGAAATATTGTAAAATTGCCAAGAAAATCTGAAGAGTTCCAAAATTATTGGACAAACCATTTCACGATATGTTGACAGAAATCGCATTAATAATCACAATACATAATACTGATAATTAACACAATTAAAGTCCTCCCATAGTCATTTTTTACAGTAAAATAGTAGATCGAAGCATTCTCATCATGTATCAGGATTAGTATTGTTTGAAGCAGTATAAGCCGCATAAGAATACTAGGATCTTACATCATTATAAAAAATGACTGCGACAGTGTCTTGATCATCGTGAATTTTTAAACACTGCATTAAGGTGTGATTTCTCAGTGTATGAAAGGCGAAGATGCGTAGGTGGGAAATAGACTGATGGCGCACACTAGTCAGGCGAAACATGTGAGCCAGGTGAAATTTCAGTCGACTGTCTTCATCGTCCACAACGAAACTAGCGATATACTGAAAAGAGTGGAATCTCAATACTTTTCTCTCCGTTTAATCGTCCGTTTAATTAGAAGGAAACCTAGACCCGTGTTTGTGGGGAGGAAATCATGAAACGATAATGAGGTTTAATTCGAGTCGCGGATATCGTCACGTGCTGCATCGAACCCGGGGTCTGTCAATGATTAATTCGACAATGTAATTAACCGTTCCTCAAAATTCCACCTACCGATATTTAAGAAAATTGTCGCACAGGTTTAAACCGTGCAGAGAACACGGGTGAAGCGTAATTAAAATCGACACGCGATAACTCAATCAAAGATTAAACGCACCCACTAGCAGCATGTCGCGTGCGATTGTTAGCGGATTAATCATTGACCAATTCGTCTCTCATTTAACAACCGCGACAGAGGTCAACTCGAGGATCACCTAGAGGGGCGGCTCACTGTCATTCATGCATCATTCATGATTTCAGAATCATGGAAAATTGATGATCCCTCTATCCTCTACCCTTTCTGCAATCTCTATATACTGTATATAAAGAAGGGCAGAACGCGTAAAATATTCCCCGGGATTCTGTTTGCTCGTCTATATATATATACAAGCGGAAATAAAATCTCAAAGGATTTAAATTACAAGTGAAAAAGAAGGAAAAGTGTTCTGCAGAAGAAAGGCCGGCACTCTTTCGTATGCATATACACTACCCTACCCTACGTTAAACAACTTTAGCGAACGAACGAACGCCTTTCTGCTGCTGCACCTCTTGTATACCTCGAAGCTCAAACGGAGCGCGAAGGCTCAGTGAATTCCATTTCATTTCCTATTTCTTTAGTTTCCGTTCTTCTCACCCGAAAATAGTGAACTTTGCACATTTTTAGCATGGAGCAAAAAAAAAAAAAGTCTATCATCAAGTGAATCGATGTACTCGAGATTTTCCTAGCCTTTCCACTCCAGCGTGAATACGAATGTCGAAGGGAGGGTGGAAAACGGTGGTTTGAGCCTCGTTATTTTCTAATGCACTCGTTAATTGACCAATCATGGTCGCCCATACCCTACCGCATGCACGCGCATCGTCCTCCTAGTGTTAACCAGGGCCGGAACGATTTAATGATCAGCTCCCAGGTATTATTATTTTGTCAAGGAATTTTTCATACCCACCGTATTCCGATTTCACGGTAAAGTGGTTCGACCATTTCTGCGTTAACCGCAGCAGCGGCAGTCCGACGGGCGTCTACCTGTCCGTCTCGCTTATATTCTCGACTTCGTATACCTTTTATATACCTTTTGTGGGTGAACCAGCGGAAAGATCATGCGAAGGAAAGCCCACGAGTGGACCTGGAGTGGGTTCCTCTATTCGATCGTTGGTCGGTTCGAGAACCACTTCCAACCACCCCCTGACCCCTGACCCTCCATCTCGCCGAACCGTACGCGAGCACCTTCGTCTAGTTCGATTCTGTGGTAGGTCGGTGGAAGAGGTCCTGAGGTAAGGGGCTTTCGCCATTACTTCCATCGTTTCATGCGGATTCAAGATTTGCTCGACCAACCTTGTAAATTGACCTGCTAAAATCGAACCGCAGACTCCGTTCTCTCCCACTGTCTTCATTATATCTTGTTTCATTGGTGCAAAAACTGATTATTCAAAATACGAATAGTTATTGAACAGATGTCAAACATCATTGAAAAATTGCAATTATCCGGTTTCTGAGATCATAGTAATCATGTCTGATGAAGTTAATCTCTTCTAAACTAGTGGCTGACCACGCTTAAAGTCACCTGAAGTCAGTCGAAGTCAGTGAATTCACGTGAAGGTAGTCAAATTAAAGTGACTTCAGGCAAGTCGAAGTCACTTGAAGTCAGTCGAAGCCTGAAGTCAATTGGAGTCACGTCAAGTTAGTCAAATTCAAGTGGCTTTAGGCAAGTCAAAGTCGCTTGAAGTCACTTGAAGTCAGTTGAAGTCTGAAGTCACTTGGAATCAGGCGAAGTCAGTCGAAGCCTGAAGTCAATTAGAGTCACGTGAAGTCAGTGATATTAAAGTGGCTTCAGCGAAGGGGGTATCCATTCGTGAAATAGTTGGGACGGTCATCTCATGAATACTTATGGAATGCCATAAAATACCCATGAAATACCCATGTAATACCCATGAAATACCCATGAATTACTCATGAAATGCCTATGAAATGGTTGTGAAATGTGAAATGCTTGGGTCACCACACTTTGAAGTGGTTACCCCCTCGAGCTTCAGGCAAGTCAATGTCAATGTCGCTTGAAGACAGCTGAAGTCTGAAGTCAATTGGAGTCACGTGAAGTTAGTCAAATTCAAGTGACTCTAGGCAAGTCAAAGTCACTCGGAATCACTTGAAGTCAGTCAAAGCCTGAAGTCAATCGGAGTTACGTGAAGTTGGTTAAATTCAAGTGACTTCAAGTAAGTCAAAGTTACTGGAAGTCAGTCGATGTCTGAAATCAGTTGGAATCAGTTGAAGTCAGCCGAAGTCAGTTGACTTCATGAAGCCTGAAAATCTTTAAGTCTCTAAATCAGGGAAAATGTCGTGTCGGAAGTACCGATTTTTTATTTCTTGAATTGATATTTCTTAGTGATTAACGATCATGTTTCTAATCTATAATTCAATCGATGATTTAACATTCGACTTTTATGAGGAACCATACAGTGACGGATTTCTTCAACCTCTGCTTTATTATACACCTAGTTTAGTGTATATTGAAGTTGGCTATTCCAATGATTACGATACGAGGATTAAAGCTCCCACAAATTCAACAGATTTCATGTTCAACGAATCGAAAGACTCTTTTTTGAAAAAAACATAAGTCTTTATTTCAGACTAGGGAGTACAATGAATGGTTAAACCTTTCTCTTTGATAATTATTCTGTAAAATGAAGCGAAAAACGAATCAGAAACCGGTTCGTTCGCCTCACATCGCGACGGTTTAATTCTCGTTTGCGCCACACTATGACGTCACTCTTCAGTCCGACAGCCTGACATCTAGCGTCTTCTGTGGAATTTCACTCGAAGGTGATTCGCGTCTCGACCACTTCTCACTGATGATCGAACGAGTGAAGTATTGTTTCGTAGTGGGATGAATAAAGTCGTCTGCTTTTCTACGGCTATCAGAACAGAGCCTCTTCGCCACTGCCTAGCTTGCAAATTTTGTTGATCCTTACTCCTCCCCGAAGAGGCTCTCTCGTTTCCCTTTTTCCATATCTACCCTGCCCTCTTCCCCGCGGTGGTGGAGGGGGGGGGGGCTAATACCTCGCTATTGCCAATTCCTCTCGCCAGGCAAAAGAGGGTAGAGGTAGAAACGCGGCGAAAGCAGCTTTACCCAGGGATGCTGGGAGCTGATAGATTATGCCGACGTTTGCAAAAAACGGGAAAACCGATCGTCTGGTAAAGTAACGCTACCTGAAATCGTCGTGTTCCGTTTTACGTACGTCGATTCAGTATCAATTCACGATAGAAACTAATCAACTCTCGGTTTGACGTTGTTGTGACAAGGCCGCGAGCAATCGACATGGAAAACCAGTCGATCCACCCCCCAAATGATTAGTTGTGAATAGTTCATGAGATGAGGTACGACGGTTCACCGCGATTTTCCACCATCGAAGAGAGACCAGCTTTGGCGGGTATAAGACGCGGGCGGTTCTACCTTGAGACACGACGATGCCACAAGGTATGAGGTGGGCAGCGTCGAGAATGTCGTAGAAACCGCGAGACCCAACGGTTTTGCATTAGTTATGCCTCGACTAGACACAGGCAATGGTTCTTAGTCCGACGTCTGAGAGACTAAATTATTGTGGGAAAATCTCGATGTGTAGCATTTGAAACGATATTCAAGCTCAAATTATATGGGTGGAACAGTTTTTTTTCCAATAGAAAGTGATAACGACGAGCTAAGAGGTGTGAGTTTCCAGAAACGACGCTAGATGACGGGATTGTCATACTGAACAGTTACGTCGTAACGTCTGCGAACTTTGAATTGACAATATAGTGAATAAGAGAAACACAACGAGGTTGAATGTGTCTTCAAAATTTCTTATAGAAACAGGAATTAAATTCACAAATCCTGGTGATTTGAATGAAATCAACAAACATACTATGATTCTTCTTTAGGTTTCAGTGACAAAGGTATTTCGCTCAATTATCAATAGTCAATTCAATGAATGAATCAATTTTATGAAACTTAATACAGAAATGTCTAATAGTGAATTTTTAATAGCCGTTTTTCAACTAAATTCAGTGTTTTTTGGCATAAAATAAGCAAAAATTCGTTGCGAACCCAAATCCAAATTAAACGCAAAATCTCCTTCTATGCAGATTCCAGAGTTTTATTGTTTGACTCATTGCGTAAACCCTCACCCTCGCCTGGTTGTCACCCTCCTACTGAGTATTCAAAGAATCGAACTAGTTCGAAGGATGAGAAGCACAGGGGGTGGGGGTACTAAGACCTGGATTAAAAATTCATGGTATCGTGGGGAAATTTCTTACCTTCGTTAGCAAAACATCTCAATTCACGATTCCACACACGCGACCTTTTTGCCATTTTTCTCTTTCTCTCCTTTTCTGTGTGTCTCTGTCGTAGAAAGACATGTCGAGGTTTCCGATCAAATGGAAAAGAAAAAAGAAGAAAAAAAAATTGTCGAGAAAATTATGTGATTTGTTATTATAAGAGTAAAATTTGTTTGAAAAATATACTCAGCTCGGGATCTAGATGGAAATTTATAACTCCGTTTATTAAGCAGATTTATTTTCTACATAGGTATATAATAGTTGAGCCTTTATTATGTCATATATTTCACTATATAATTCAAAGAGGAGATGCTAGACTAGACTGGGAGGGAAAAAGGCTATTTGATAGACGAGTGGAGGCTGAGGATCGTAAAGAACGTACCAAATGGCAGAAAATAGCTGCGGAAAGTCCGGTCTGGGTGGGCTGCTCTCGCCACCACGAGGCCGGACCCCGCTCTTATTCCTCTTCCTCCGCAGTCACTCCTCTAACTAACTTATCGCTACCAGCCTCCGTAACTTCGTCTTCTATCTCGCTTCTTTTTTTTCAGTCTCACTTTTTTTTCTTTCTTGCCCCCCTTTTTTTCTGTCTTTATCGAATCGGGGAAGCCTAATGCGATTTCATTCGAGCAAATAACCAATCGATTTATCTATCTTCCGG
Source organism: Euura saliciscinereae (assembly GCA_018420115.1). Classification (NCBI taxonomy): domain Eukaryota; kingdom Metazoa; phylum Arthropoda; class Insecta; order Hymenoptera; family Tenthredinidae; genus Euura; species Euura saliciscinereae. The sequence goes on along the minus strand of JAFFZH010015638.1, from coordinate 36,351 downwards.
TTCTTTAATTTCTAATTTCTCTATATATCCGATCAGGAGAGTTCGTGGTATACGCTGCGGCGAGAAATAACAAGTATATCATACCACTGAATCCAGAGGAATAAGTAGAAACCAAAAAAGGATACACATTTTATTCAGCTGTTTTCAAATCCATTTCTTGGTCTGAAAGGCAGACGGTTTTAACGATACACGATAAAACCCCTGGGGGATATAAAGAGACCCGGCGAGTCAGCAAAACTATAATCGTTCGATTCTCTTGACAGAGATATTAAACATGCGGCTTTGAGTATTTGAACGTTTGTCGTGGGGATAAGCCCCCCTTATTAATCCATCAAGTTTAAGATTTTTCTGTTCAATTCTGGATTCTGAATTTTTGGATTCTTCATCCACGATGTGAAGTCGATTATCTTGCTTCAAAATTCAGGATCTTCCTGTCCAATCCTGGATTCTGAACTTTTGGATTCTTCATCCACGATGCGAAGTCGATTATCTTGCTTCAAA
>JAFFZH010015638.1:0-35840 GCA_018420115.1 Euura saliciscinereae | reverse complement strand
GCGAAGTCGATTATCTTGCTTCAAAATTCAGGATCTTCCTGTTCAATTCTGGATTCTGAATTTTTTGATTCTTCATCCACGACTTGACGACGATCATCTTGCTTCTATCTAAACATACATGATGATAACTGCGATTCTAATTGTTGAACGTTATTAAATTTCGCCCAGTGTCTCATATATGTTGTCCATTATTAAAATTAGAAGAACTTTACGTCCTCTTCGCCCTTTGCGGTTGGATATTTCATCAAATTACATATGTATCCTCATTATTCCACCTACGAAATTATCCTGACTCCTGACTCGCCCGATGTCCTCGCAGAATGTACAGTAGGAGCCCTCTTTCGTTTCTCGGTATCTGCAACGATCAAATTATGAAACTCGGTCGTGTCTGTCTGTCTGTCTCCGTTTAAAACCGTCAGGTGATATTGAATGACATGTTTGAGTTGATATAACGGTGTCATGCTCCACCAATGTTATCACGATCTTCCGTAAATATGCCGCCGGGCGAGGTGGAGGAAGGGGGGGTCGATAGGTAGTCCAACGACTAACGCCTAACGCTGGTTTAAGTTTAGATTTTAGGAAAGGTTTGGTTCGTCAGACGATAACGGCCTTAGGGTTACCATACGCGTTTGCTGACTGTTTGCTCCGAAATGATTGATTGGGATACACACGGAACGCGTTTTTGAACGCAAATAAATCAGTGACAAGGTGGGATACTCTACTACTGATAGTTACTAACAAACCCCCCCGCTCTACGGGGTAACGCAACGTCCGCGTCGCCTTTCGTTACGATAAGCCGTACACATAGTAGCTCGTCCCCTGGTCTCCTAATTTAACACAAAAAATATATACAAACATATATATAAAAAGAAGATAATGATTAGAAGATAGAGAAAGAGAGAAAGAATCAAGTTTGCCAGAAAGGAGTTCAAAGAATCGGGAAAATTAATTTTTCTTTTATGTAGTATCGAAACAATATCAAATTTGTTGATAAAATTAGGTTCAAAAATAGGTGAAACGTTAATCACCTCGTCAAAAAAGTTTCCTGACGTCTAAATTCACATTTTCAGCGCCATATTTGAATAACTAACTTGACTTGACCTCGAAGTGGGTTTCCACACATGACGCTAGATGGTGGGTCTGACATACCGAATATCGACGTCATAACTCAGGTGTGGAAGAGAGATGGATTCGAATATTACCTGAAAACTTGAATTATAGCGTTTGTAACAATACAAAAATCTGTGCCAAATTCGATATAATACAGCTTTCAAGCTTGATCATAATGTTTGTTTGGATGAATTTGAAACGCTGATGCACCTTGCAATTTCATTCTTATTCCATTTTAGTTTTCTTCCTCGGGTATGAAATAGAAGGTTGGAGAAGTAGAAGAAAAAAATCCCTTCCGTGAAATGGACCGTACCCGGATATAATAATGGCGCATTATGTACCGGATCCTTGGGGCTTTTTCAATAGAATAGAAGCTTAGCTAAGGTGGATAAATCGAGGGTAAATATTTGGACGTTTTGAGACGAAACGTAGGCGGAAAAAGTTGTCGGGTTTTATGTCGGAGGGGGGGAAATGAGGGAGAAATCTGTGGGATAGAGGACGACTAGATTTTTGCCCAAAACCACGGGGAGCTAGGGGACATTGTCCAGCCGTATAACAGAGAAGCCGTCGATCCGAGCATTGTTCGAAATTTCTTACTTCTGACTTTTGACGGTGGTTTTATGAAAATGAAAATGAAAAGAAGAAGACGTTAGAGAGAGAAAAAAAAGGAGAACCACCATGGAAGAAACAAATTACTGTGTCACCAGCACTGTAGTGACGGGAACGCGGCAATGAGACGGACAGGCAACAATATTATCTCAGATATTATTAATCCGGCGTCGATCATCGAGATTGATCGATGCGTGGCCCGTGTGCCAACTAATCCGTCGAATATCTAGTGACATTTGAAGGCGTCATCCCCCCGAGGGAGTCTTCAGGGATACAATGAACAAAAAAAAAACCTCGGCGTTTATAAGATATTTGATTTTCTTTATTGTTATAAACACTGATCAAGGTGACTAATAACTTTATATTGTCAATTCATAGTTAGGCACACTCTGTTATTTGAACAGTAGAAGTAGAACTGTTCTCTATTTTCGTAGTTCTTTCAATTCTAATAGTTTCAACGACAATAAAAAAATTTTGCACTATAAAGATCGAAAGATTATCTCTTTGTGACGTCACTATTCACCAAAAACGTTTCACCGACTCTTGTATTTTTTTTTTTTGTTTAATGTTCGTAGTAGAATTTGCGATTCATCCTCTGTGGGTGCGGTTTTCGCGGTATGTTGTATCCGTGAGAGAAGGGACACTCGTTAAATAATTTATAAACGTTTTTGTTCCCTTCTTGTTTTTTTTTTTATTGAAATGATCAAAGTCAGCCGTTTTTAAAGGGTTCAGTTTTCAAGGATTCCGCCATAAGCACCCTGAGCGTGCTTCAAATTCATCGTGTCTTTTTTACCGCTCGCAGAAACCCACGCCTTGATGGGAGGAATTAATGAAAAACGAATAAGAAAAAGAAGAAGAAGAAGAAGAAGTAAGAAAAAACTGTCCCTCAATGAATTGTAAATGAGATTTTGTGTCAGCTTGCCTGCTGCTGCGCTCTCTTCTTCTCTCCACCTTGGCAGCGCCTTCGAGATCCCTCGACGTTGATAAAACGCGTCGGGGGGGAATCTGCAATAATTTTACTACCTATATAATACCAGCCTCTCGATGCTCTGACTACTCTGAACATTTTACGATTTTACCTGTAAAAGTGTTGATGGTAAACGATCGGGGAGAGAATAATGGGAACCACGATTCTCCCTTTTCCCTTTTCTTGTGGGGTCGTGTGTGACTTTCTATTTGCTTTAACGTCTGACTGCGTCGAAGACTAGGTTTGCCAGGGGCAAATAAACCCGTGTATTCTCCGGGTGCGTGAGGTCGTCCTATGATACGACAACGTCGTTTCAAAAACAGACAGAAGCCAGAGAAAAAGTAAAAGAAAAAAAGAAAAGAATAATAGTTCTCGTTTATTTTCATAGTATATAAACTGAAATTTATTCACCGTCGTCGAAATAAAAAAAATGGTACTATTGACGCGTTACCTATTTTATCCTACAAGCCGCAAAACTCGTCCGCGGAAGGGGCGAAAGGAGAACTAAGCGGCTCTATATCTATCGAGTGAAAATTTATTTTTATCAACTATGCAGGAGGCCCTGGGCAATCCTTTGATGTCTGCCGATGCATAGACATTAGCGTATAAATATTTAAGCCTACGCTCCCGATAGCGCGAGGCGTACAGATGCTCAACGACCGTTCTTCTTCACACGAAATCTACACTTGTAGCTCAAGGAGGCTCCCTCTGTGGTGGGTTAAACATCATCGCATCGAAAACAAGAATCAAAAATCAACTTCAAGACTTATATCATCAAATTATAATCATTTCCGATCAAATGAAACGAGATTAGAGATAATATCGAGGGGGTATCCACTCGTGAAATAGTTGGGACAGTCAATCTCATGAAATACCCATGAAATGCCTATGAAATGTGAAATGGTTGGGACACCACATTTTGCTTGTCTCTAAAAATTCACTAGTCACAACGTGTCAGTGAAGAAGACTGGCTATAGTTTTCAATCTCCCAGGTTCGCCAAACTTCGCGTCTTAGCCAGCCACCATCGGGCGAACCGCCATTTCAAATCCCCCATCGGTACCTCTCTCGCCATTATGAAAACTTTGCACCAAGTGTTGTAGCTCTGGCTATGTCAGGGTCCTTGTTATTCTATCATGTATCGTTTCTTGTACTGTCGTTGTCTATGGAGACTGGCCAGTTACACCCTGTCCGTGAAGCAGACTGGCCAGTTTCCAGAGACAGTCATGTATCGTATCATTGATCGTTTGTTGTACTGTGGTTCTCTCTGAAAACTGCTTCACGGACATGGTGTGACTAGCCAGGTTCCATAAGTACAACAAACGATACGTGGTTGCCTCTGGAAACTGGCTAGTCTGCTTTACGGACAGGGTGTAACTGGCCAGTTTCCATAGACAACGACAGTACAAGAAACGACACATGATAGAATAACAAGGACCCTGACATCAGACATAGCCAGAGTTACAACACTTGGTGCAAAGTTTCCATAATGGCGAGAGAGGTGCCGATGGGGGATTTGAAATGGCGGTTCACCCGATGGTGGCTGGCTGAGATGCGAAGTTTGGCGACGCGACGCGACGCGGGGAGACTAGAAACTGTGGGTGAAGAGAAGAGAGGAGTGGAGAGAGACGCGGGTAACGCTCGTCCCCCTAAGGCTAGGGTGAAAGAGAGTGCGGAGGGTGAGAGATGCTGGAAGAGGGAGGAGGGTAATTACCAGATATAAAGGGTAGGCCTCGACGGTACCTACCCGGCCCTCTTTACTCTGCCTCGGGAGGTCTGATGAATATTTCAAAACCCCGCTGCAGCATTAGCTGCTAGCGAGAAGAACGCTTTCGCCAATTTATATATGTATATGTCGTGCGAAAATACGTCATTGATCGTTGAAATATTGTCTGCTCTTTTACGTACTGCAGGATACATTTTTCTTCAACTTCTTGGAAATATTGTTGAATTTGTAACGAAGACAAGATATATACTTCCGGTTTAGTTTTTTCTTTTCCTTAAAATCGTTCGGTCGATTCGCGAAGCAGATGGAAATGAGAATTGGATACGGAGAAAACGCATCTGGCAAATCTTTTCAATCGAGGATTTGCAGCAGCGCGTCTACCTGCCAGGAACGACGACGCGGAGCATAATAAAAAGGGTATTCGACTCGTGGACATGCCATATGGTCAAGGATATTCGCGAAGCGAATCGAATACTCGAGCAGAGTCGACCGATTTCAATATTGGAACTGTGTATCCAATTTGCAATACAGAATACTGCGACGTCTTTCAAACCAGCATCATTGGAAACGAACGAAGTAGTAAAAACATAAATCATAGAAGTGTAGTGAAGCAAGATCAGAGGAATTAGTAATAACAAATTTAAAAAAAAGATGTTGTCGACCAAATAAACGACTCGCAGAGGAAAAAAAAAAAGCTGGTATTACATAGCAGCTAGAGAAGGTGGATTGAAGTGAAGGTACGTTCACGACCCATCGACTGACGAGGACCACTCGAGGTCCAACGACCCTTTTCGTCGTGTAATACCGCATTCGGATTTATTGACGCGTGTATTAATATTCATAAACCACGACGTGTGTATACACACCGGTCCTTCATGCACGGCAGTGTTCCGTCGAATTATCGAGTATACAGCTCAGTCAGGGAGCCCAGAACCGTCGCCCGCGTTCTACGACAGCAATTGAAATGCTCCGGTGCCAGGCATGAATTCAACTTTTCGAAGGGATGTTTCTTTTTATCGATCGAAAAAAGGTGGGCTCTCGAGTCTCGACAAAGTGTTAATTAACTCGGAGCTGTAAAATGGTTCTGTTTCTCCCTTTCTTGTCGCAAATTTATTTATCATGAGTCACCATTGCTATTTTGGCACGATTAGACGAACGCTGAAAATGTAATACGAATAGACGACCGACCACTGGTCCTACACCGCGGACTAGCCCGGAGGGCCAGGTGGCTTTGGCTATTGTTTTTTGCCCAAGATCAATGCGACCGGTTCGTCGGACGGTTCGATGGATATCCACACCGAAAAACGACGCCTCTTTCTCTTACTAGTTGGCTACCGGTCGATGATGCATCATTTGCTCCGACGAGCCTGAAGAGGCGAACCCAAAACCACACTCCGCATTTTGCCAATGAATAGAACCCTTAGTTTTTTCCAATTAAGCGGGGAATACACTGGAAATTCTCAATCCCAAATTATTCGAGGCAACACTTGAACAAACTGTTGGTAAAAGTCTGTCTGCCAACAAAAATTTATCACATTTTTTAGTGAGAGACCAAATTTTACCTTGAAAATGTCCAAATGTTTTTCGTAGTATCATCAGCATACTGGAGATTATGAGGAATTGATTGTTGTTACCATCATAATGAAAATTAATCACTTCCTGAACGGTTATATCGATGATGCCAAGAGAGTGTGGACATTGTGGGATGAAAATTTGAGCCCACGGCTGTATATCCACTTTTTTACGGTAACCAGTGAATGAAAAAAAATCGTCCAAGCAAAAGCTTGAAAAATTTGAGAGCTTGATCAACCTGAAGAAATGACTCTGGTTAATATGAACACGGAATAAAACCACTCTAGGCATAAGGCGATGATCTTTTTCGCGTAATTGAGGTTAAAATGCACCCGAATGAGGCTCGATGGTTTTCTATACAAGCCAGACGACGGGGGTCGCGCCCAACTAACAATACACCGACCCCATGTACTCGGGGCACAGTCACAGTCACAGTCACGTGTCTGCCTCTGTATTGGTAACCCGGCTAGATATTCACGAATGTATTCGTACTCCGGTTGGGTATTAGGTGTATATAACGGAGGCCAGTCGAAGTGGAGGCACCAACGTTGGCGCTAATACACCGGAGCGAGCTCTTTGCCACTCCACGGAGCAGAAATTGATACGATAAATTCCGGGTCTGAATTGGCTCCGTCGAGCTGGAAAGAGATCCCCACTCCTTTCCTTCCTCGCTCGACCTCGAGCAAAAAACCAATTTTTCCAACTGAGATCTAGACGAGGTACGCAATTACCTTGAAAATACCAGAACAAACGAAAGAGTATCGACCATTGGTGCATATATCACAACTGCCGGGTCCATTATACGCGCACTCAATTAGGCTATAGCATGTCATCGTCATGCACCGGTTGGTAAGCAGGCATGTTGGACAAGATAGTGCAGACCGCTATGGAGGCACTCGATCTCACGTAGATGGGTACAGACGGTACACGCGTCTGCGCGTGTGCTCCATTGGATCAGTTCTGATCCTCGTTTCCCGGGGCTTCCTGCGGGATCCATGATCCACGGGTTGAATCTACTATTACGAGGTAGACAGAGATAGAGAGCAGTCCCCCGTAGTGAAGAGCAGACAAGATTATAATCTGTCCCCATTATTGTGCCATCGACGTCCCGTAGGGGATTTTTCTATTTGACAATGCAGTTACACTTTTGTCTGTCCTTTTACACATTGCGTATAATTCGCCTGTCCCCATGATTCTGATGCGGTGCTCCTCCGGGCAGCAGAATATGTCCCCTCGCGTATGTTCGTACGGGGGATCAGTAATGCCGAAAAGGGGTTCCAAACACGGTATAATCCTACCTGCATACGATGTCCTCTCTCCTCATTGTTTGGCCAGCCAGGCGACATACGGGACGACACGTGGGACGACTGGCTCTGGATCTGTCAACGCGTGTCTATGGGAAGATCATTTTCGATAATTAAAAAAAAAAAGACATCTTCCGTAGCCGGAGCAACGTCAGGAGCATGCTCATTGATCATTGCCACTGTCAACAACATTTCAGTTAGGAACAAGGATTTTGTCGTTATTGTTGCGTGAAACAAATATATTTTGGGATGTAGCTATAATCTTCTTTTTCGCTCCTGTTACGCGTAGGCTTTGATATGGCTACTCGGTTGGTAAAGATTGACTGTAGCACGCTCTTAACGGGTCTTCGCTACACGTTTCGAGCCAGCGGGCGTTGCAACCGCGCGTTAAGCACCGTACCGTAGGGTAAACTGTCGGGTGGAGGAGGGAAATTGATTGTCGTATGTAATAACGGTTATTAGGTAAGCGTTGACAGGAGCAGCGGTGCTCGGCGGGATGTTTTGTCCGACTGCTGCTACAACGGCGACGCCACGGTAGGCACACACGTCATTCGTGTTGCTTCGGGCATTGGTCAACATGGGAATCGCAAACACTGTCGACTGAGGTACAGTCGATGGGTAAATATACACGGTGCATTATGCTGCGTAAACTTTGAGGTTCGATCCAGATCCGCGTCATGTGTGGTCCGCCTGCGACCAACACGCGCGCATCTCTCACACCGCCAATCATCGATCCTCTAAATTTTCTACAAACACCTATTACCCGGTGATTCGCCTCGTTTCTTTTCCGTCCTACCCGCACCGTGATTATCATCCCCCGTCGAGGTCCGGTCGGCGAGATCAAGGCGGAGGTGGTCCTCGGAACCGACCCAGTGACAGTACGCCGCTGCCGGTTAGACGCTCGGCGCGCACGCACGCACACCTTCTCCGCCTCTTCTTCTCCTCTTCATCGTCCTTCTTATACGGTGGGTGGCCTTTCTCCGCGTTCCGCGGCAGACCGCCCGTAATTACAGGTTCCTTATTTACAGGCTGTTACACACTTCGTTAGCACGTCACTTATAAAGTAGTTGGTAACCACTTAGTAGATAGCTCGCTGAGCCGAGCCAAGGAAAGGCGAGGCGAGGCGAGGCGAGGCGCGGACGGGGGTCGCGCCGTTGACCGAACTCCCGGACCTAATACCTCACATCGAGAATGTCCGACACGTTACTTGCCGGCTACCTTCCTCGAGGACGACACACGTCGTCCTGAGTCCGCTATGCTCTGTCTCTTCTTCATCAATGAACGTGTTTATGAATGAATCGCGTGTCGAGGCTTGAGAGTTTGTTTGTCCAGTAGAATTCGATATATCACACCAGCGATGAGAATTTCTACTATTTTTATCATTTCCCCGTCCTGACTGCTGCGTTTTTTTTTTACTCTACCTTATTTATTTCTCTCTCTCCGTCCGACCATCAGCTTCTCTACCGAGGAGTAATGAGATTTAAGAAAAAGGGAAAACACACCCTTCTAGTACCCTCGTCGTTATGCGGAATTGGATCTTATGCACGTTGCACAGTTTCTACCTTATTCCCATTTTAATTTCAGTTCGCATTTTTTATTTTTTTACATCATTTTCGCTATCAAGGATATATTCATAATTTATTTTACATATCCATTCAATTTTCATGAGACATTCACACCTCGGTAGAGTGCCTACCGAGTTTATACCGGGATTGTTAGTTTGTTCCATTCGTGCTGAAATACTTTCTTCGAATAATTACGATTGTAATTAAAAATTTCACACCTAGAGTATAGAAACCCGGGAATTCTTCTTATTCCCGTATTACACTCCGTATCCGTACGAAAGCGGGAGAGCATCCAACAATAATTGGAGCCGCACCGCGTCACCGCCAGCCTGGAAGCTCGGATGCTGCGAACTCCGAGACTCGGCAGGGCGGACAATAGATTCATCCGAGTGTAAAATATCAAGGAATTCTCTCCCGTCTCGAACGTGCGTCACGTACCAGTCCTTTTTCATTCTCAAATTTTAACAACTCTTCTCGATGCCTGCGGGAAGGTGGAACAGAATTTTCGTATCAAGTGGTGGCGAGCCGGAATTTCTCGTTGTCTTATTCCTCAAAGATTCTCGAATCCAGCTGCAAAAGAGGCTCCCAGCGAAACCCGAGTCTGCAGTATATCGAGCAGAGCGGAGCGAGATACTCTGAATGAGATGCGAATGGCCAATCAGTGGAGAGATTCATTTAAACCACAGCGTTCTCCACCTCCGCCTCAGCAAATGAAAGGCATTTAGCCAATCTAAAAGGTCTTTTCATTAGACATTTTCACTCTTTGTCTTTGTTACCAGGGTTTATATTTTAAATGCTAATTGCAACTTTTTAATGGGCCAGAGAAAAAAAAAAAGACCCCCGACCAGAGAGAGGGTACGATGACTGGTGGTGCACTCAGTCAGTCAGGCAACGTTTCAGGGTATATATTAAACAGGAAGAAGAAAAGGATACCATTCGCCCCGTTGGAGAAGGAAGCGCATCGCATTTTGTCTCGACGCAGTATAATGTGGATGTGAATGTGGAAGAAAAAGGAAAAAATTACCGCCTTTACTGCGACATTATGTGCGGGCTCTTCACGGTTTTTTTTTTTTTTTTTTTTTTTTTCAAACGAACCCTCCCCGCCTCTTCGCTATCTCTATATCCCGGGGTTCTACCTATGAAAGCAGCCATAGCGAGCGTAGAATAGGAAGTGCCCTCCGCAACGTTGAAAGTCTGAAACGTCGACTGGCGCTTATTCATCGCTTTTGGTTATCAAATTAACCGTTTTAATTATCATTATTTCGCTTAGTCGATGAGCTCGTTCATCCACGAGCGGAGAAAAAAGAGAGAGAGAGTCCGAAATTATTTGAACCCCTTCAGACGCGGTTAACCAATTAACCGTGTAACGTGTTTCTGTATTAATTATATCTTGGCAACTGACGTGCGTAGGCTTCTCTTGATTTGATAATAACGTGAAAGGGGATCTGAAGGAGGTTCTTTTAGCTTCTTTTCACTACGGCACGGTATGTAATAATAATGTATGAAATAAGGAGCCACGGCAAAGGTGGATAATGGCGGCGTGCAGGAAGGGAACAACGGGACGCGGGGGATACGTCGAGGATTGAAAAATGGGATTCTGAAAGCCCGATTATCTTCCGGTCCTTGTCCTCCCCGCCTAATCAGTGAATTAAACCAACCTCGAGGGCGAATGGGGATCCAGGAGCTGCGTCGAACTCGACGCCACGGCTCACAGGCTCTATCCGTACGATTCAGACCGGAAGTTGAGGACAGAAAAGGCGCAAAGGTCCCGCTAACGATCGTTGTTGTATCTCAGAGATAACCCGACGTTATTATTATTATTCATGGAGGATTCTGCAACGCTTTTCATTTTCCCCCATTCTACAAATTAATTACACTTTGACTTGAAAATACAATAATTTTGGAAGATTGTGGAGGAATTGTGACACCTCGTTTTAGTTTTTTTGGAGACTCCGTTTGGCCAGAACTGTTCTCACAGTTTATCAGCGTTTTTCGCAAGCTTTTGGACTAGGCTTCAATTTTCGAGATAAATTGGACTATTTTTTTATGAATCTGAATACGAAACTGAACCCAGCAGCCATAATTAGCAGTCAAAAGTGCTGAATTCAATTGAAATGAAATAATGAGTCCGAAGTATAAAAACTGTTTTGGTAATATTATGAAAATTGAATGCTTTCCCACCTCTTATCAAAATTATAGATTGAAATCTGTACTTCCTAATTATAACCAGGAGAAGGTTGAAATGTTTGGCTGATAGCTCCAGCTTCACCCCAATCCCCCGATATATCGACGAGATTAGAGCGTATATATATTGTATATATATAGTTTTGAATAGAGCGATATCGTTTTACAAGCAAAGTTCGGTGAGGTCGTCGGGCGAGCATCTATGCGAGTCTCTTCGGGGTTGTTGGCGAGCGATTTTGTATTTCGTATAATAAAAGGCAAGGGACGTCGGCTTTGTGTCCATCCTTTGCGATGGAAAGAGGCAGAAGGGGGGGGGGGGGGGGGGGTGATCCCGAGAGTCGGGAGAGGATTTTGTCGAAGGACATAGGAGAGGAACGAACAACTCTTGGGTCGAGTTTGGTCCTCAGGGTTGGAATGGAATGGGATGGGAAGGGTGGGGTTTCGGGTCGGATAGTCAACGGTACGATGCTTCGTCCCAGGGCGCTCAGCCGTACCAATATACTAAGAGCGAAAAATATACGCAAACCTCTGTGCACCACCGACTCGTGACTGTTATACCGCGCGTCTCTCTTTTGACGTGGAGCCATTGTGGTTGACGTTCGTTTTTCTTCTCCTTTTTCGATCTTATGTCCTCTTCCGCACTTTTAATAACACGGTGATGACGAAATTGTCGGAAAAAACATCTTCTCTTTTTTTTTTCGAGATATCGTCAACGACCAGACAGACGCGTCTAATCACCATCATCTTTGCAACGTCTTCTATGCTGGTCCAGATTTCTCGCTACTCAAGAGTCTTCTTGCATAGGCGAAGAATTTAATCGATTTTAAATATTGTATGTAGACACCGAAGAGAAACTACGTTAAATTTAGATAAAAATATAGCGAATAGAAAAATTTATTAGTAAAGATGTATAAATTGATAGAGACCTTTATCTTGGCTTACTATATTCAACAAACTGAAAGTCCTGACCCCTAACTGGACGGTTCAATCCGCCATCTTGATTCGAAGGTACTCGGAATCAGTTTTTTCATCATATCTCGACAATTATTGATCCTATCGTCACGGAGATGAGTATCAAAAATGAAGCCCATTAAATTCTCTACAACAAAGATTCAATACACTTTTCTTGTATCTTTGATAGTTTTTCTCTAATACACCAGTAAATACGTACATAATTCTCAGAAGATTCTATACCAAGAAGGTGATGCTCACGGCTGTATTACACGAAAACTATTAAAGATATGAAAAAAGTGTGTTCAATCTTTGTTGTAGAAAATTTAATAATCTTCATTTTTTATACTGACCTTCATGACGATAGGATCAATGGTTGTCGAGATATGACGAAAAAACTGAATTCGAGCACCTTCGACTCAAGATGATGGTCCAGTTAAGAGGTCCGGACTTCTAGTCCATTCAATAGAAGGTTCAGATGAAGTTCTCTACCACTTTACAGATCCTTACTAACTTCCCTATTTTTGCCAATTTAACTGGCCTATAACATGGAATTGAAGTGACGAGAATCGATCATGTTTTCAATCTATGATTCAATCAATCATTTGAAATTAAACCTCTATGAGAAACGAGTGTCTTGGAGTCGATCAGTTCCAATAATCATAAAACGAGGACCTACATTATTTTGTTTGTTATGCCTCCAACAAATATCCACGTTGAAGGAGTCAAAAGTCTTTGTTTTAACGAAACACACATTTTCATTAAAAAAAATGAAACTATTCAAGTTATGTGTGACTAAGAAATTCAGCGGTCAGAAACTGCGACAACGGTGAAATAAACTGAGTCCCTTCAGTATTTCATCCCTTCTAGCTGCATGCCATGTCTTCTTCTTCTTCAATGCTGAATTTTCACTGGTTAAACTTTCCTCTTTGATCGTTTCATCTCTTCAGCCATGGATGTGGGACATATTACAAAAACAAAGGTCAAAAAGCGATTAACGGGATCAGAAACTATGCCGTTTAGTTCATGAAATTGTTTTTTTATCAACAATATCATGTGTTCCTGAAGCAAGAACTATTATAGTTTTTCCCGTACGTAGGTAGTAAGTTATCTCGTGTAGTTTGGTACGGACGGGTTTACTCGATACAGACTACATGCATGCGTGGATCTCAAAGTCTCGCTAATGACAACCTCCGGGCTATTAGTATGGCGACGAAAACTATTCACCTAACTAACTACCTTCCGTAATGTATTATAGAAATACACGTTCGAGCTATTCCCACTGTGAAGCGTCCAAATTTCGAACAATATATCCTTCAACAGTGCAGAAACACCGCGTCTCCTCATCTCTCTCCCTCTCTATCTGTACTCGAAGCATGTATGTACAAGCGCAATTTTTATATCACGCAAAAGACAGATAGAGGGAGATGGCGCGAAGTTCGCGCCAACGCTTCGAAGTCGCGCGCTCATTAGCGGCGCGGTTAGGTGTTTCTGCAGGTCGACATCCCTCATCCTCCGGGCGTCTCTTCGATCCTCGTTGGAACGAGAGCAGCGTGGAGCGCAGAATGTACGAAATATCTGATAAAAAATGAATTTTTATTAAATCCTATCTCTATTCATTCACTCGGGATATACGGATCTGGTCTTCCTTTCAGTAGAATTAATTAATCCGACTAGTCAGGGGCTACTGCTACCTATACGGATTTATTTTCTGCAGAGAACATTTTTATTTTTAATAACGAACATTTTTTTTTTACCCCTCCTTACCGCATGACAAACTTCGCAGTCACTTTTGGTCATCAATAAATGGTTCAACTTTTCTCCTTGATAATCATTCTTCATCAGATGGTCGTGATATTGTAGAATAAAGTGAAGAAAAGTTCAAAGGGTCAGAAACCGGGGCGTTTACCTTACAAAAAAATGAGAATAAGATAATAAAATCGAATATACATATATTTTTTCACCTTTTTCCCGCGAAGCCAGAGAGATAAAAATAAATCGGCTTTAGCAAGGCTTCCTTCCTCCCAATCCGGGAAACGTGGGGAACACCGAACAGGGGCGAAGAATAACCCCGAAGGTGCCCCCCGCCCCCTTCCTCAGTCGAGGGGTTACTCTTAATATTTGTAAGGTTTTCATCCGACCGAGCGAAAGAGAGTATATTGGGGTACCTACGAAGTAAGCAAATCCGCAATCCTGAAGCTCAAAAACTCGGGGGTGAAAATCTTAAGACGGTTTTAAGCCGGCGCCAAACCCGGTTAAGCTGTCTCCTTGTGGCAATTGCTCCGGAGACCCGAAGGCTGTCTTGTTTTTGATGGAAAAGAAAAGAGAAATTTGGAAAACGCCAGTGGCACGAGCCTCCGCTGTATACCTTGACCTGAAACTCTGGTTGTTTGATATCGTACGTCAACACAAAGTTGTATATAATACACTGTTACGCTGCCCCGTAGTTGAGCGGGGTAAGTCTTTGGTGTCAACTACAGAACCGAGCGGCGGTCTCGCCGAGACTTACCCCCTTTGGTAATTAGGTGGGTACGTGGGTGTAACGGGGTGGGCTTCTCATACCTGTACCAAAATCTCCTGTATAAACCGAACCAATTCCATTTGTCACGTCCAGCAGAAGGAGAAAGGTACAGCAATCGCGAACCCCTGCCCTGTCCAGGTCTACGTCTACGTCTACGTCAACTCAAGTTTAATACTGCCAGACTCCAGTCGGTAGGTATACGATATTAGGTACGCACGCAGGGTGGGTTTACTCTTCACAAAGTTCTGTTTACCAAACATCCTCTCGGAATTGATATCCCTGTGTTGAATGACAGAAGGTCGTAAACGCCAAAAATTTGATTTGAGATTTTCGTGGAATTCGCTTCGACATCAACGCAAATGCTTGAAATTGACGAGTGAAAAGAGCGAATGCGGAAGGTCGTAGCCTGCACAAGAAATTGCGAATTTATCCTGTCGTGCTTTAAAAACATGTAACATTTGATTTTGGTTATACATTTCCACTGCTTTTACACAGAATACACGAAAAAAGCCCTTTTGCAAATTTTTACGTGAAGATTTAATAAAGTCGTATGTGCCAAACGACACGTGAATACGACCTTATGCAAGAATAGTCAAAGTGTCTTTTCTTTTGTGTCATAGTTAGTAACAAAAAAAAAGTCGTATCATCCGCCAGTGTGAAGAACCTTTTGCTACTTGGTGACCTGCTTCTTAATTCGCCGGATGTTTGTAGCCCAAATAATTCATTTCTTTAATCATACGACCTTCTGCCTGGTGCGCATCGACTAAAAGACCCGGTATATTCCGTCTGTATCATCCTTATTCGCAGAATTTGTTAAAAAAATATATATATATAGTCTAGTTCGAGGAATATTAAACCGAGATTGAAATGTTTATAAAAAAAAAAAGAAGAAGAAGAAGAAGGTATAAAACCGTATGGGACGAGACGCGAAAGGACGTCGTGGGTGTATTCATGAATCCAATAAATACCCCGGAGTCGTAGTACTCCTAGGTTACTGGTAACGTCGTCGAGTCTACGGTCCCGTCGTCGGTGAATAAATCGAAGGTCCGAAAAAGCGTGGGTTGGTTCGGACGACGCCGATATTACGTTCTTCGCGAAGACACGGGCTACGAGAACGATGGCAGGTATTCGCGAGGGGGGGTTGGTGGGTGGTGTGTGTATACCTATCGGAAAAGGATCGACCGTATTTTCCAATCTCTCCTCTCTCCTCCCGTCCTTCTCTCTTGATCTACCTTCGAGGGGGTAGGAGGATGAGGATGACGGGGGGGAACCTATTTGAATTCCAACGTTAGCCGATGCTGACGCCCGCGCCGATGCTAAAGCCTGAATCTGAGGGCCCGTCCGAGCGTGGTCGAAACTGGCAATACAACCAACGTGCAGGATATTTCGTAGGCGGGTCGCTCGTTGCGGCCGTTACACTGCGATTGAATGCTAGGAATTTCATCATGAGTTTGAGTCGGCTGGCCTCGGGTATGGAGGCTATGTTCACGTTCGAGGAGAACCGCCCTCGGCCACCCTCAAAATACCCCACTTCTGTTGCTGCCGTTGCCGTTGCCGTTGCTGGTGCTGGTGCGCCCGGCGTCGTCATCCCTTGCTTAGTCCAGGACCAGGGCTACGTGGTCCGTCCCGTTCCAATCATGATCCTGCGCTGCACCGTTTGAAGTTTCGATTGAAACGGGGGTTCGGGGATCGCTCGGTCCCGCCAGCCCGTTGGGCAAAGGGGGTTTTGACTAAAGAACGAGTAGCTCGATGGTATGTTCGAGGTATCGGCTATCAGCGCCCTCTCCCTTTACCCATACCCGTATTTGTTTTCCTCTGTGTACGTAATACTGCGTTAATTTGCATACACGTAGGTAGGTGGGTAGGTAGATATAGGTAACGATGGGGTATAACGGGATAGATTATATCGTTTTTAGCCCATAAGGACTTGAGCGCCATTATATACGATCATTTTTAGGGCCAAATGCGTGAAATAGGATAATTTTACGACTTTTTGCCATCAAAATCGCGTTTCTGGCGCTACGACCTTATGCTATAGCCTCGCGATGTCATTCTTGTCGATATTTTTATAACCTGCTGTAATATAGACACACGAATTTGGAAGAAAAAATAACAGGAAAGGTGATTAAAATCGTCAAACATCTCTGATTTATTGGTCTTCCCCTCCTTCTTCCGGGAAGATGTTATTGCCTAAAAATCAATTTCGTCAGGGTTGTCGTTTCGAATGCAAAGTGGGCCTTGAGCTGCACCCATTGAATTACCGAATTTGAATTTTCGGTAGGGAAACCGAGAAGACGGACCATTTCATTTCGGTTCTTCGAGAATCTGATCGGTCCGATAAACGAGTGGAAAACAGTCTTTAAAAAAGTCGTTGAAGGTGAGAAGAGAAAACAATTCAATCGATCCACATCATCCGATCCTGTTTTCATTTTAATCTCGAGTCCTTTGATCAGGATCAACCGTCGCGACGCCCCCCACCTGGTAAATTCTATCCAGTACGTACGAGATGGGGAACGAACTCTGCGAATGTAAATTAAGAAAACGTACGACTCTACGGGGAATATTATTACCGGTCTAATAACGCGTTGTAATAACATGTAATTTCCTCGAGATCACTTAGCCCCAAGAGAGAGACAGAGTAGTCCGGTATCATGTGAGTTGCATCTCGGTAAGAGGCTCTGCGTTGTAGGGGTCCTGTAAACTGCACGTTAGTTCTGGACGCGATGAACAGCTGAAGGGGATACTGGCGATAGCGCGAATTTCCAATACCGACAAATGAATGAACTAACGAATGAATGAATGAATTGGTCCAGCAAGAGGGGAGACTTGGACGCGTGGACTCGATCCCTATCGCAATAGCTAGCTATACTTTGTACCGAACAGATTTCGGCACAATGATACGTGTTGCGCGTCCTCCTCCGATAGATTGCGATGGGTTTTACGATAACCAACGAAAAAACCCCCCTCGATACGCGTCCACGTCCCCCCATTAGCGTAATGGGGGGGGGGGGATGGAGGCCTGCTATTATACTTATTGTAGAGGTAAAATCACTGCGTGTAATTGTTGATCTTATCGCGTAACTATTGTCAAGACTAGAAGATAAAAAAGAACGGGAAACGTGATTATGACGTGACGCTGTGATTAATTTGATTTCATATTTTTTACTCTTGGAGTTTACTCTGAAACTTTCTTTCCCCCTGTCCTCCCTTCTTGATGCAGATGTGTAATAAGAAGAGGCGGAAGGAAGAGAGAAGAGGGAAGAGGGTGTCAAAGTCTTGAGCGAAGCTAGTTTGCGCTATAATTTAGGTACCCAACGTACACCTACTATCGCCTCGTTTGCAATTAACTTCTCTTGATGATGTCACGTCCGACCGTGGCTCATTTCAAGCCGGTAACAATCTGCGCTCTCCTTTCTCTCCCTCTTTTAGCTCTTTCTACTTCAGCAAAAGACAGAGAGAGAGAGAGAGAGAGAGCTCCCTTTTATCTTCTTTACTGTGGAAAATTTCTAATCGAGTTTTTTTTTTTTACTTCTTCTCTTACTTTCCCTTCACAAAGAAGGCGTGTAATATAATTTACCGAAACAAGAATAGAAAAGAGAAAACTAACTAGACTATAAGTCAATTTTCAGTCTAGCTCAGAGATTCTTAATCACGTAACAATTTTCTTTATCATTTGCACAAAAAAATTTTTGTTTAATTCTTATTTTTTATTTTCTTTGTTAAAACTGGGTCAATGATTTCACACAGCATCCAGCCACTCCTGTATATTCATTATATCGCTATTTATTCTAATCGCGCTCCACATAACTTTAAATGGAGATTTAATATCCACCCCGCGATTATCGACTCTAAATACAATAGCGAACAGAGTCATAACCTCCGAGTATATAATTTCTCTACGAAAGCGTCGCTTTTAAATTATTCAGTACGTCGAAACTGGAACATCCACGCTTCTAATACTCGTGCAGCGTCATTCTCCGGGTCAAAGGGGGTATAAAATCGTCATTATGCAGTGCAGGGTGAAAAACGACGAGGCACGTTTCGTTCCTTCTAGTAAAACTTTTTCTCCCTCACGGGTTTTTTATTTCTTGTTGTTTTACTTCGATATAACTCGTAAAGTCTTTCTGTCTTTTTAGTATGCGATCTACGAAGTGTGCCAAAGTCGAGGCCAAACTCGAATGGCGGTTCCCGGCCCTGGGGAGATGGAGAAAATAAGGGAATGGGTGTCGCGGAAGAAGAGGTCGAAGAGAAACGCGGGGGGAAGAGGCCGGGTGAAGCGAAAATCAGATTTTCTCGTTGTCGCCTATCGCCCTCTCGCGCCCTCGCTTCTTCGCTCGGGCGCATGCGCGTCCGCTAGCGAAGCGCGTGACCCGAACTCGAACTCCGTTTCTTCCCTCTACACGAATCTACAACAACCCCTGGTTCCCCTTCCCTCCACCCTCGCAGACTCGCACGAGCGACGCCCTTTGATCCTGCCGACAGCCACCCTACGGTCCTCGGCCCCCCCTTCCTCCCCCTGATAAATATGCTACCGGTACGACACGGCCTTGTGACAACCACATGCATACGTCGAGTCCTGCCTTTTACTTTCGCTCGTGTTTTCTTCGGTTTCATCCCCTCGTCCCGTTCTTCCCCTGGTTTGGTTGTCTTGCGACCCTTCGCTGCTTATTTCCTTCTCGACCCCGTTTCGAGGGTCGCGATATTCTGAACGAGTGCGAGATGATGCAATTTAAAAATCGCAATATTACGCTCCTAACTCCCGTCGTTACGTTTATTTTCGTGAACTGAAAATGGCGAACGACTGGTGAGGGAGAAAGGAGCAGTTTTCTTATTCCTCGAGTGAAATATCGGAGAGAAATTAATCAACGGTTTGTCTCTCGCCCCCTACCCGCACGGACTTTAATCTCTCAAAAGAAATAATTAGAAAATCTTGAGTATAAAGCCTCGATTCCGCACGCCTCGTCGTACCGAAACATTAGCAGGTCATTTTCTTCGCCCTCTCTAATCGCTCGTAAGCGAAAATAATTCTCGATGTTGTGGGGAATGGAACCTGAAAATTACTCCCAAAACAACGATCGATCCGAGACCAGACGACCCGACCCGGAAGTTTATTCAACAGAGTCTCGGGTGGCCGCTGGTTGCTCGCAAACGGTGCGCGAATTTATCGCACAGAGATAAGCAGACCTGGCGCAGCGCAGCGCGCAGGGGGCGCGGGTCAGATGTCGGCTCCAATACCCATTAAACTTTTGCGACGCAGCCGCGCAACGGTTCCGGAGTGCATTCCCTTGTCCTTCTTGGAAATGGGAATAAAAAGATACTTGATAAAAAATAAATAAAGAAAGAAATCACCACGAGATGGGATGCAAACTCGATATATATACGCACCTATAATGTGTGTGCGATTTCGGGTCATTGATCCGAAAATTCTCTGGCTCCAAAGGTCACTTTCGGTTTGTTCAAAATACTCGTGTCAATTCAAATATAGACGCAGAAAATTTCTGGTATATCGATATATCAGTTTATCTTCCTCAAAATGAATGATTGCAATTTTTTTTGTCCTAGATGTTGCAAAATAGTCTATATATTGTGTTACAAAAGTGCGGAAAATGGTCGATATCCATCGAGTGCGAAGTTTTAAGTGAAACTTTCCGCACTGGTGCGTTATTTTTTGCACTGTTTGGAAATGAGACACTTTACGCACGCTACACAGGCTTCTAAAATTAGACTTTTGAAGCAGGTGTTACAAAAAAAAACCTTTCCACATTTTTTTTTCTGCGATTTCAGAAGATTTATGACACTGATAAAAATAAACTTGTTCGGTCGCTTTTTTTTCGTGGTTCTTCCATGCCTCGGAGGAACGAAGCTTTCAGAAGCCATAACAGATCGGATCAGTTGGTGGATGAAATAGAGAAGCCGAAAATGACCGTGGGGTCGATTTTAGTCATCATAAATGGTTAAATTCTTGACTATAACTTCAGTTGATGTGGAAAAACTCAAGATTTGACTGACAGGTAATTTTTTTTTGAGTGAAATTATTCAAATCATTTCATCCATTTCAAGTTAATCTTACATTATTTCACTCAATTGAAGCTATTTTTTTTCAATTTGAACATAATTTTCTTTATTTCAAATTAACTTTTTTTTCTTTCTCACTAATTTAATCTATTTTCTCTGTTATTTCTCATTATTACAGTTATTTCTCGATATTTCAACAAGTTATTTATTTATTTCCCCCTCCGGCTTTCGTGTGATTTTGCAATTTTATATGAACTTTGACTCCGCGATGCCGACAGGTGACTATAGTTTATATTTTTCTATCGCTCGTCGTGTTTTATTTTATGTGTATAAAAAATTTGTCAGATCAAACGAAAATCTCGTTGATTGCACACAGGGTGTTGGAAAGAAGGCGTCGGCCGCCTCGGCATGGGCGTCGCGACGTCGGCGTCTTATACACAAGCTTCTCCCGTCGCGTCGCAACGCCTGTTTATAAAACAAAAGACTAAAACGTTTTATTCGAAACAAAAACCTCGTATAGCGCACTCAGCTGTATAACGGGGTTCGAGAAAGCCAATTGAAAAGTACAAAAAAAAAAATAAATATGTATATCACATAGATTTTTGATAACATCGCAAACACTCGCTGGGTCTTCTTTCACGCCGTTTTTGCACGACGTTGGTAAAGCGCTTGAAACCATCGGCAGAAAAGCTCGCGCGACCCGCCATCTTCGCCCTTCTTATACCGACCGAACGAAAATAGGTTTTGTATATTAAATAGGCTGTACACACCCTCTGGGCTCAGGCCTCGACCCACGCTATACGTATCCGCTTACTTTAAAAGGATATTTTTGTAGGTGAGGTGCGGGACTCCCCCTCTCGCTTTTTAGATTTTTCTCTTTCTAAAAGAGAGATCAAAAGCCGAACCCCTGAACAAGTCGTTGCTCGGTAAACAACGGGGCATCTACCTCCGGTTCACGATCAGAACGACTAAACACCGTTCAATGATCCCATTATTTTAAATAAAAAACTAAATTCAAAACAATTCAAAACTAGATCGAATCGGGTACCAGTGCTGACTACAATCGGTCATAATCGACGCCATGATGAGAAAAATCATCTGGCTGGGACCAGAAATGTAACATCTGACATAAAATGACTCAATTTCTTTTCAAATTGTTAAATATCTCAGTAGGTATGGAAAATTTACTGTTTAAACAAAGTGATTTTACTCATAAATGAGAAAAACGTATCAATTAGGTTTCGCTGTATCAAGATAGTATAGACGGGGGTGAGTCTCGCGCCAAGTACATTAAGGAAAAAATAAAACACTGGGTCTAAAAAGTGTGACTTTTGTGACATCTGTAATTGTAACACTTGGACTAGAAAGAAAGAATACTGTAAATTCTTCAAGATATTGCAGTTCAAATCGGTGACTGTATATATTTTGCAAATAACTTCACATTTCGCACCATGTACAAAACTGTGATGAAAGCACTTGTTCGATTTAGTTGAAACTTTTCATCACGGACTCTAATTGTTATCAATCAGTAATCATGGTCTGATTTTTTAAAATATCTTACAATTCTTCAAGATATGTTATAGAATACATGTTCATTTTAGCAACTTTTTCTTATCTCAAGCACTTTTCAGACTAATTTTGTCTGATTTCCTAAAATATTCTTCAGTTCTTCAAGATACTCTAGAGAATTTGTTCGTTTTAGCTACTTTTTCATATCCTCAACGCTTTTCGGCCTAATGTTTTCTGTGTAGATACGTAACTTAAGAATTCTAATCCTGACTCAGACCAAAACCACTAACGATTCTTATTGTTAGTCAGTCTGTGTTGCATTTTTACAACAGTTTCAGATTTATTGTTCCAAACGTGTTGAAAAACTGTCTTCAGAAGACAAAAGTGATCGAATTTGATACAACTTTCAACTGTCAATCTCACATAGTCCCTGATTCCATTGGTCCAAAAAATGTTTCGAAAAAAATAACTGTCCACGAATTTAGTTGAAAATCAGTGATCGATAAACTCTGTACTGGTTCAGAGATGGCAGAATTTGGGCTGAGACTGCTGCCTAGCTTATCCTCGTAACTTTAATACATGATTACGTTGTACGACGGCCGTCAGGAAGTTCATGGCTCTGGCTCTGGCAGGGCCACCCTCGGGCTCCGAGACCACTGGGAGCGAGGTATGAAGCTGCGGGGGCAGCGGGTGTTCTCAATTGTTCAAAGGACCTTCGAAATAAACAATACACTGTTAGTGACAAGGATGACTGAAGAAATACTCCGAGTGTTTCAGAACCTTTTCGCGTTTCCTTCCCCTCTCGACGACATAGTTTCTATTCTCATTTTTGGAACCCCTCATTTTTTAGGCCCTCGTGCTTTTGTCCCGTTTTTGACCGCGTTCGAGAACTGAACGAGTTCACTCGTCCCTTCGAGGATCTCGCGGATCCTCCAGAGTTAAAACCGGAACCTTTCAGACTCGCTGCGTCGCCCACTCGACTGTGTCACCCCGAGGGGGTTTGTGGATATTCTCGGGCTAATAACCGCATCGGGAAGCCTGAATATCGTGATATTTAAAAACCCCTGGAATTCATCCGACGGCATTATCATCGCGGGGGCGTGAGTCTTGGCCGAGGATCGCTATGCACCCCGTGGACGCAGGCGCCGGTTGCCATGACTACGATTCCTTCGGATTGGCCGCGCGGCCCTCAACCAACCCTCCTACGCCATATCCAGCTGCACAGCCTCCGCGGCTTGGTCCATACATCGTCGATAAAACCCGCGGGTCTCGGGCTCAGCTGGCCAACCATCCCCGCTTCGACCACCCCTAGCCTCTTCCGCGTATGGGGATCGAGAATCGCGTCCCACTTCGATCTTACTTCTCTCTCTTATTCTTTTTTTTTCTCTCCATCCTGCCCCAGAATTCAGCCTCCGAGTCCCTCGGGATGTCGGGGATCTTATTGCGGTCAAGCGCAATTAATTGGCGAGATGACATACTTCGGGGACGAATTTGAATGGTAGACGGGCCTATCTCAAATCGCCGAATTTGCAGAACGAGTTGCAATTCGAGAGTGAAGGTGAGAGACAAAACGCCTGCTTCATTCCCGTGGCACATATCTATTTTCTACCACATATGCATTTAAAACTAGTGAAAGTGCGGTTAGAACCATGAGAACAACGTCCTCCGCTAGGGGCAGCACTTTCTTGGTTTATTTCACCGTTACTATGGTTACGAGACTTTTTTTCCCGCCTGGCAAAGTTTTTTTTTCCCCGCTGGCAAGTTTATTTCCCCGGTAAGAAACTGTGACTTTCATTAAGGAGGACAAAAAACACCCATATATTTCCTTGTATATTGTTGATATTTGAAAAGTCATGAATTTTTTCAATGATTTTCCCCCCTAACGAAACCCACGCAAAAATTTAGTGCTTTTTGGGGACTATTCGAGAAAAAATCAGCGATCGAATAAAAAAATATGCGATTGCCAAAAATCGTGGTTGAATTTCTTTCCAATATTTTACTTTATGTCGAATAACTTTGGCATTTTTGAATCGATCATTATCATCCTGGAATCACCTGAAAGGAGACATAAATACGCACATTTTTAAAAAAGAACTAC
Organism: Euura saliciscinereae; assembly: GCA_018420115.1. NCBI lineage: Eukaryota > Metazoa > Arthropoda > Insecta > Hymenoptera > Tenthredinidae > Euura > Euura saliciscinereae. The sequence goes on along the minus strand of JAFFZH010015638.1, from coordinate 11,711 downwards.
TCAAATCCGTCAATTGATTGGAAAGTTACGGTTGTTTGAACGTAAAACGAAATTTTCAGGATTCTTATGAGGACCAAAATTTTTTATACCAAAATAAAAAAATACGGGTCTCCTAAAATTCGATGAAGAATGACATACATTTTTTCTGGATCGTTTGAATTTATCATCCCGACCTTGCTGGGTGATTTGAAATGGAACCGGACCGACGTCAATCACGATAACGTTTTTGAATGTAGTGCATAATATATATCGACGGAGGTGAGAAACACCCTGGGTAGGTACGCACCCGCCGGTACAAGTTGAAAATCTAATCAATAACTGCGGTGCGGTGGTCCTTTCTCTGTACTACCTCGGAGTTGAAACTTGGGGCGGATGCTGGAGGCCCGTAGTAGCATCCCCTAACTCTGAGTATAATGGTGTCAGATATTTAATCTTGAGATACTGCGAGTGTACAAATATAGACAGAGTTTCCCCGATACCTCTGAAGATTCAATATTTGAATACGATCGCGTTTTCTTTCGACTGGGTCAAAGTCGCCTCTCGGAATCTTTTTTCCCTTTTTTTTTTACTTCATTTTTCTCACTATTTCAGATACTTTGAGGTTTGAAACTATAAACGTTGCTGCAACTTTGGATGTAAAGAAACTTAAAGAAGTTCTCAACCTTTCGATCTTGCAGTAAAATCGTCAAAAACAACCCGATCTCCCATCAGAATAGAAAAAGAAACTTTTTTTTCTCTCCTTTTTATACCGTCCGGCACGAATTGTGCATTTTTTGAACTGAAAAAGAAAGAAAGAATTCTTTTTTGCACAATGGGTTCGTGGGTTGGGTGGATGTTCCTGTTCCCTCTGCTATATCGTTCCAATGACACACTTTCCAGTCGTGAGTTGTAGGAATTTTTCAAAGAGATAAAAATAAAACAGAAATGAAAGAAAAAATTTTAACACGCGTATCAGCGCGTTTGATGTCTTCAAATTCGGACCAGGAGAGGAGAGGGAGAAAGAGATATGAGGAGGAATGAAAATAGAGTAAAAGAAGTAAAAAAATTGAGATTTTTTTTTTTGACATAGCTCATAATCAACGAAATAAGGCGATTTAAAAAAAAGGACTAGGATATTCTAACTATATTCTGCAGCGTAGCTAAAGCAACCCCATCGTCGAACAGGATGAGAATGTGTGCGAGTGTAGAAAGTCTATATTGATTCGAAGCAACATCAAACGAATCGAGCGATCGGAAGGGGTGGTTAAATTACACTTGCACATGACCCGAACGACTTCCGACAAGAATTTAACCCCCTTTTTTTTACCGAGGTAAAAAATTCTGCTTGAAAAATAAAATAGAAAAAACGAGGGAAAAAAGGTCAATTTTTTTTAACCGTGCTGTAAAACAACTCAAATCGTGAAAAATCTAGAGACTTTGGCGAGGTTCATGTAAACGATTTTTCTCTTTCGAAACGATTTTGAAAAAGTTCGGAAAATTTTTAAGGATTCACTCTGAAATAAACTGATCCCAATCACTCGGATTTAAAATCAATCATATACAAATTTTGCTCACTTTGCAAGCTAAAAAACTACTGTAACCAAACAATTAAAGCAAAATCTTGATGTTTAAACTGTATTTTTGATCTGGGGAATGAAAAATACTTCAGGTAGGCCATTGAAAGAAAAAAAAAAGTAGTTTTAAAGCAAAGAAAAAAAGTGTCTTAAATAATTACTGTACGAAAAAAGTTCCTTTTTTGGATTATCAATTGTTTCTTCTTGTCGCTCATTCGTTTGAGAACCTCGCAATTTTTTTTGGGGAATCTTGGAACGTTCTTCGGTCACTAGCTGCTCTGATCATGATAAAACAAGTATTGACGATTAATGAATCGACACATTTTAGATGTGAACCTTATATATCCTTCGATGATGTTTCAAGCTTCCATTCAGAACAGAGACAATTTTCGACTTGAAGTGGTAGTCGAACCTGTGTACACGTGTATAGGGTTACTGCCGTGGGATATCGAATATATTTAGCAAATCCCCAGGCCCACCCCGGGCCACCCCACCCTCCCCCTTCTCCGACGAACCGTTTGATAATTTGAGCCGTCATCGAGAGACGCTAACCTGTCCGCAGTTCGTTCATTCGTTCATTCGGCTGGTCTGCCGGTCCGTTGCTCGGGTAGATACTTCAGCCCCATCCCTGCAATCTCCATCTCCGTTTCCCCGTCCTGGTTCTCCTCCTCGTCGAGCACCGCCACCCCCGGGTTGGCCGCCTCCTCTGCCTCCACGTTGCCCAGGCAACTGAGCTTGGGGTTGGCCCGACGAGCACCGGCTCCATTCAACGCCCTCATCCCCCGACGCTGGGTAGGAAAATGGAGGAACTCCACTGGAAGCCAGTCGGATTAATGTATTTCGAATAATTCATGCACTTCTACCTGCTCCAACGACTCGGTGTGCCTAGCCAATTTCTCACATTTTATATTCGCCTCGTTGGTACGAACTCGCGATAGAGACGACCCCCGGGTACGCTCCTCGACTCCATTCTTCTTCGACCCCGTAGTCTGAGGAGGAGGTAATCTACCCGATATCTGAACCTCTTCGTTTATCTCGATCTATTTACCCCGAGCCGGACTGCAAGCTCAGCCACTCTCCGAGACGGGGTGAACACCGTCGATCATTCAATCTCTGATGGTGAATCGGCTGTATGGTCATGATTCGATGCGATAAACGCTAATCACTGCAGCGTAGGTGCAGTCGAACCGCAAACGTTGTCACTATTACCGGCTTTGATGTGGTTAAATTCATTACATCTCTCAACGCTAATTGATTACATAGCCGCGTCGCATTGTATCGATGAACAGATTCACCATCGCCCATAATCTTTGCGGTTTATGAAATGGACAAAATCTAGTGACCTTGAGGACTCGACCCTGCTCCACTGACAATGAGCCCGTTCTCCGAAATGATAAGAGATACACGATGTGCGAACTGGTACGAAGTCGCGTTTCTGCTGGGTCGGTGAGGGTCGCGGTGGGGTTGCGAGAGAGCAGCGACACAGAGGGAGAGAGATACCAAGAGATCCCCACGCTCCTCGGTCGCTGTCGCTTTGTGCGCGATGGGCGGCGGAACATCAAAGCCCTACGGTTCCCGGTCGGGCCTTTGACGGTTGCGTCGCAGCCGCTCAGTCACCTCTCGGTCGCGGGACGGCTCGCCTGATGCAGCAGCACCAGGAGCCTTACGGCCGTCGTCCTCGGATATCGCAAATGCCGTAGTCCAGTGGGTTAACCTAGAAATAACAGGCTAGAATGTCGCTAAGGGGGGTTAAAAGTGTTCGTGCGAGACTTCCGCCGCGGAGAAGCACCCGCAGAGTCCGCGTCACCGCGGCGGCGACCCGAGCCACCGCGGACTCGAACTCTGCAAGCGAGATTGAGACCGGACCGGAAAAGGAAACGCCGACGCTCCAGCCCAAGGGTCGATGTCGGGACTCACCGCGCAGGCGCCAAACCCTGGACGACGAGGGTCTCGACGTCGCCCTGTCGCGGTGCGTCATCGAAGAAAGGCTATCCGAGTCGCCGACGTCCAAGGAATCCAACTCTTCGTCCACCACCACTACCAGCGTCGATACCCTGAGGTCCTCCATCAAGGACTTCGAACCGAGCCGCGTCTACTTAGCCCATGTCTCGAACGTCGATTGGAAGGCCTTGCCCGGCCGGAGGTCGGGCGGCGAGCGCGTGTGGGTGGTGGGAGCGGCCGACCAGGAGGGCAGGCACCGCACGCGTCTTCTGGTAGCCGGAAGACACTGGAGACCGCGATGTTTGCGGAGGGTCAACATGGTCACGCAGCCCGTCGTCTATGCGGGTGGCGGCCGGGGATCCCTCACGCCCGACTTGTTCCTCTGGTGGTTCCACCACGAGTTTGCGACGGCGGCGACCGCCATGCACCCGGACGGCGCTGTCCTGGTTGCGGAACGCGCGGACTACCTGCCGCCGGAAAGCGACTGCGTCACCGCGGACGGTCTCGTTCGCCTTGTCGTCGTTCCGCAGGACTTTCTCGAGCCCGAACTCGTCGTGAATGAACTTCGCGTTCGTCTAGCTGCCGGAATACTGTCAAACGGACTGGCGGACATCCGCAGAGGAGCCGGAGAGCCCGGGCTTCATGGACACCTGAAGAGGTTCAGCCTCAAAGAAGCATTCGTAGGGCTGCACAGAGCGTGGCTCAACATACGACCGGAGACTTTTTCCAGAAGCTGGTCAACGCTCGGAGCCAACGATCCGGACGCGGTCAGAGGTCCTCCGGGTCATCAGCCGTGGCTGTCTCCGCGATCTCACTACCTCGCGGAACATAAAGAGGACAGAATGCTGCTCGAGGAGCTACAGGGTTTGGGAAGGGACGCGGGAATCGAGGCTGAAGCTCGCGACATTGCCGAGTGGCTCGCGGAAGACATCTTTGAACGTTGCGTCAAGAAGGAAGTAGAGGATGACGAGAACGTCGCCGAGAACGGAGACGCGAGGGATGAAGAATTCGAAGAGCACAAGGAATTAGGCCGGGTAAATTCTGAGGACGAAGAAGAGGACTCGTCGTGTTCGCCCGAGGAAGCTACCAAGCTACTCTCGCGGGTTCTTACGTGGATGGAGAGCGAGCCCTTTGATCCTGGTCTCTTACTCGCTGTGAGATCAATCCGCGATACCGCGGTCCTCGTGGTAAGCACCGGGTTGATTAGGGCGAAACCACTCCAGGCATCGACCACCTCGTCTCGTCTGTAGGCTCGCTTGACTCGTTGCGGTATCAGCGGGGCGGGCGTCGCAGTTTCGATTGAAAAACATCGGCTGGCTAATTTTAGACGGTCTCTGGGTAGGCTGCCTTCACGGTGTACGGGAGATGAATAAAGAATCTCTTCTTTTTTTTTTCAAAGCTCAAACCAGAATATGTATAACAAAGAGAGAGAGCGAGAGAGAATATTAGTCCTTCAATCTCAACGAGTAGCTACATACCCCCGGTACTTTAGCGCAGGTATTGAAGAACGCGCGCCTCCCTCTGTTCCTCTGCCCGAGTCATTTTTATCAAAGTTCAATCCCACATCGCGAAACACGGCTCTTAGTTAACCATCAAACGATTTAGTACAACCACTTCGATAATTATTCGACGAATACTCGGGGAGTGGGTCTTTATTAAACGATCAAAAGATGACGAATTGATTCTTTATCTACCATCGTTAATTTTTTTCTCTCATTTATGTTTCAGGCGAGCAAAATGGGTCTTGCCGGAACTCACCCGAGTGGGCTACCCTTCTTTTGCCCGAATGGTGATCACCTCTCTCAACCACCCCCAGCACACATGGGAATACCACCGTACGGCGCGCTGGACGCAAGCAAAGCGGCCGCGGCCGGTGAGTATTGGCCACCACACGGCCCATCCACACACCCCACGCACTGGAAACGACTCCTTGCCGCAGCAGCCTCCACAGGTCAGCAGCCCCCCGACCTCTACCCAACCAAGACACGTACTCATACTAACATCGATGATATATACTAACACTCGAACAATTATCACACGCGATGACCTCCAATACATGCTACGATCGCCCTCTTATCTTCCCACGTATTAGAAAAGTACCCTTAGGTCAGATCTGGACCGGAAGATTGTTACTTTTGGTGATAACTTGTAAGGTTGTTTCTTTACCCCGAAATATGAGGCCTCTAGTTTCATCTAATGGGCCTTTCTTACCTCAAGTCACTATACGAAAATGTTCAGGACATTCATTACCGCTCCAGGATAATTCGTCTACTTTTCAGTTTATGAGACCCTATCATCGGATCCGTCAATTTTAGAAGCCAAAGTACGCCGTGGATTTCATTTGCCATGATTAAACTGTACATTTGATCAATCATGAATGGATTGAAGGAGGGCCCATTGGTTGAAAGTAAGCATCAGGGGCCAAAGAAACAACCCTGACCCATCAGGAGGCCTGATGCTCTCCTCGTCAGCCAAAGAATTATCATTAGTTGGAAACTCACGTTACTCTAAAATCTAAATTGTAATAAAATCAGAAAGACACATTTTGGAGAGCAGTACAATGAAAATTCACTATGATTTTTTGGTCAATTTGATTCTCGCAACTAGAATTTCCATAAACGATATTGAAATTGACTCTCTCCGATTAATTTTGGATGTTTTATCGTCAAGTAATAAGATTTTAAAACTCGGTCCCTCAATTTTTTGGCTGAGTGTATATTGAAGTCTTTGGTCTAGGGTATCATTTTCCTGATTTATTGATTGTTTGACCGTTTTATGTAATCGACTTTGCTAGCTGTATATACGTTTTGATGAACGCTTTGATGAATGCGGATAATTTTGAATGACTTTTACCGGTCAAACAGATCAAATAATCATCGTGTATAACGATCATCCACTTTTCAAACCTTTTCACTGAGTCTATCGTACCGGAAATTTCACGCTCATTACCTACCATGGTTCGGTAAAACTGTGAATATGAGAAATTACTTTTCAAACGATTGGGAGATGGAAAAAAAACAATGTCATTTAATCCCTTCTTTGCTGAAATGATTACGGGTTTTGAAATTCAAGTCTCTATTCTACCATAAACTAAACCCTTTTTAATGACGTTCTCATGATATGTGACGTTTGAACTTTGAAAATTGTCTGACGATATAACTCCATGGAAAGTCAATGTGCGAATATGTTTATTTCATATGCTTTTAGGTAAAAGTAAAGTCCGATTGATGGTGAATCGAAATCGATCAATCTGTTATAAATACAGGTCAGCCAGGGTTGGAAGCCAAAAACGACGAATTATGAGTGATTATTAAGGATTGTTGGCGAAGTATCGATCACTGCAGTTCTGATCGTTGTTTTCGATGAGGCTGAAGCTAGCAGCCAAACATTTCAAAGTTACAGATTCATGTCTATAATTTTATGGAAGTATTCCTTCACATGATATTTCACAGAATTCACATTCTATGGATTCATTGTCTCATTTTAATTGAATTCAACACTTTTGGCCGCTAATTATGAATGCTTATAGCTTTAGCTTGATTTGTTTTCGGCATATTTTCCTGAAAATAACTACAAAATAATAGCGAAAAGTGTAACGATCGATACTTTGCAAATGGTGAATGAAAATAAACTGAGAGAGTAGAAAAATTGATCATCATGCAAAATATCATTTTTACAACCTTGTAATAAAATCACACAATTTTGAGAACAAAGTTTGATTGTTCATTGAGCAAGAAATTAACTCTATAATATGTTGGTGATTCAATTTCAGATTTTCTGGTCTCAGACGGTTGTGAGAAGATGAGTTTATCAAAGTATAACCAAACAACTTTTCAATCTGATTGAAATTAAACCACATATCTACTATTTTTCTGAAATAAAATAGGGTTCTTCTGTTTTTATACGTTATTTTTTATAATGACTCAAGAAAAACGTTAAGTCTATCAGAACGTCCTCCATTCATTTAATTTGATCAAGGTATCTTTTCTTGCATAATAGATGAAAAAAAGAAATGAAAAAACTTTCCAAAAATTGTGTGAGAACCATTTTGAGGTTTTAAACACGATATTCGTCGATTTACATCTCTCGAGATTTTAAAATTTCAAAAAAGTCAAAATTGCCAAACGTCATTTTTCATACTTTAGAATGGTTTTTACACGATTTAAGAAACAATTGTCATCTGCCTATGATGAACAAAATTAAATCTACTGGTCAACCGACCGCAGTTTTTCGGCTCTCAAACTGTTCAGTAAAGAGCCTTTTTCAAAATGAACGGAGGATTTTTTGATCCGATCGAAATTGGACCGAATATTCACAATGTTTCAGAAATAAAATAGCGTTTTCCGAGTAAAGATAAGTTTATCAAAAAGTTCTGTTCATATTGAACAAAAAAATCTTCACACGGAACAGTTTGAGACCAGAAACTCTGAAATCGTGGTCCACTGATTAATTTTATTTCGTTCATCCTAGACAAAAGAAATTTGTTCCTAAAATCGTTTGAAAATCATTCGAATGTGTGAAAAGTGACTTTGGGCAAAATTGACTGTTGTTAAACTTCAAGCTCTGTAAACGTTGTTCCAGCGTTTCATCTTGACTAGATTTAGTGTTGATTGGTGGTGGCTGGTCATTCCCTTTACTTCAGCCAAAAATATCCTCCACCCGAATTACCCTGCGATCCTGTAACAAGGGTACTACCACGTATAAGTCTTCGAGCGTCTTGAAATAAACGCCAAATCGAAGCAGCGATACCGAACTCTCAGGCTACTGTAGTGGGTGGGGGTAAATATTTACATTTTCAAGGGAATAATTGGAAGAATATTCCCCGTCGAGTAGTCAAGATCGTCGAGAAACGAGAACCGAGACCTGCTCAGGTTCCGCGGGGGGATCGCGTCGCGTAGCTTCGTCAAGAGGTCGACGTCGACGACTACACGGGGCGGAAGTCGAACTATAGGGACCCTCCTGACTCGCGAACTGGCGTCGAGTACGAGAATAAGAGGAGAACTCACCATTAGGCTAATCAGCCAGGCATGCAGCCTCCCTCCGGAGCCGGGTCAAGGGGCTGAAACTTCGCCTCCACCTCAGCTCTGCGCTCTTTCCGTCTTCATTTTTATGTTTCTTTAATTTTTCAGTCTCAATTCCAAATTTTCAATATTCAATCGAGTGAGAGTATTTTATTATTATTTTTTCTTCTACTTTCTTTTGTCGTTTGATCAGAATAGAAAACGAAATAGACGTAGGGGGGGGTTCGATGATGGTGCGGGAAACGAACTAGGGCGTTTTCACAGTGTGTCCGTGGCAACCGTGGCTCCACTGATTAATGAATCAGTTTGGGCGGAGATTGAAGTAGTGGTCGTACCACCTTGCACTGTTTGAACTGGATCAGGACGCGTTACATTATAACTCCGAATGTGTATTTCTATTCTACTGTACAACCCATTGTCAATTTTCTTGCTATTATACAAGTCGAACAATAATCGCTACTCACCCTGGGTTCGGACGAGGTTGTTAATTTCGGAAGGCTTTAGAAGCTCGCTGAATCGTAAATCTTCAGAAATTGAAAAAGGCGATGGGTGGTAGGTACCATCCGAAAATACGAATAAGTCGACTGGGTGAAACGAAATTTTTATTCCCAAAAAAAGATGTAACAATAATTTGGTGAAAAAATTGATATTCTTGAAACTCATATGTGACACTGGATGATAAATGTATCAGTCAATCAACTTAATTTAAGAAGACGATGTCGAGAATAGAATTCCAAAAACCGTGGCACTTCGATCGAAAGAGAATTCAAAATAACAGTATTGTGAAAAATGACTGTTGAATCCATTTTTTCTTCAGTAAAAGGTAAAAGAGCTTGAAGCTTCATTTTTCTGTTTGTCAATTTATACATGTTGAACAATTAAATGAAACGATGTCGTCCTGCGACAGGAGTTAAAACGTTGACAGCTTTGAAAAAATGCACTTTGCATGAGCTTCATTCCAAAGACTCATTCGCTTGAACTACTGAGGTCAAGAATAACTCTCTAATTACGTTCTCCTACTCGCTTCCATTAATTCGACTCTGGTAAAATTCTCCCCGCACTCGTCAAAGACTCCGATGATTAAAAAACTGCATAAAAGAATTCTGATCTTGTAAATTTTCGGATCTAAATTCTAAAGGGTCGCCTGGTCCCCTTAATTGTGTTCAAGGGGGGGAACCAGGGGTTACAAATTGAGCATCAGAGTTTCACGGTTGGTCTCAGTTACACGCGGCCACATGCTGAGGGTTATTAGAGATACCGGTTCAGGCGAATTGTCGTCGACAGGGTACGAGCTGCGCCGGATAAAGCATACATAGGGAAGATGCGATCGAGGAGTCCGGGGTTGGTTCCGTACGTACAGATTGAAATTGGGACCAGGCAATGCGACTGCTCACTGCGGTCCGGAGTTCCGCTCAAGCTCGAGTTAAGAGACGGTGGAAAGTGGAAATCGTCGGGGAGGGAGGAAGGGAGACGAGAGCGAGGCTGGCAATATCCCTGGCGAGTCCGCGAGCTCCGTCATGTGTGCTTAATCACTTTCCAGTCGACTCGGCAGTCTGCAACCCCATTATCGGCGTCTCACCACCCGGAAAATTACTCTTTTATTCAGGAACAACCCGAAGTCTCTCGAAGCACGTATCTGCCCGATGTGTACGTCGGCGATACATGACCCCCCGAGTTTATTTCGATCTCAATCAGCATCTCCACACTCGCGTCTTAATTATCCCAGATCTCCGAACCGGAAATATAATGAAAATTTATTTCCCAAACCCTTGCGTCGTTGCTGAAAGGATTTAAAGTAACGGGCTACAAGCGCGGTTGGCTACGGTAAAAAAAAAATACACGGCTCGTTACGCTGGCGAGAAGTAATTACGGAGAACCGCGTCGCGACCACATCGGTACACGATGGACTCGCTACGTTATTAGCCTCGTCAGTCGATCCTGGTGCTCGACTCGTTCGACCACCCTTACGAAGCCAATTGTTACTTTCGCGGTGCCTCGTGCTCTGACGTGTTCCGTCGTTATTTTATTTCATTCTTTTTCCTTTTCCTTTTCCTTTTCCTTTTCGTTCCTTGTCTGGATCTTTTATAATAGACACATCGAGTTAGATAAACGTTTTCCGCACTTAATTCGTCGGCGCTGTGGTGGGTAGGGTAAAAAAAAAGGGTCTAAAACCAACAGGAGGTTTTATTGTTACCTTTTTTTTTGTTTTTTTCTTTCTTTCTTTTGGTCTGACCAACGACGTAATTACGGGGGTCTGGCGATATCTCAGACTACGGTTCGTGGATATAAATACATATGTACCTCTTTTTCTCAATATTTCTGTATACCTACGCACCTACCTGCCTAGATCCGTTCTCTCTCTCTCTCTTTCTCCTACCGCATCTCTGAGAGTGTGCAGCATTCGTTTCTGTCTCGACCGCGCTAACAAGCAGTCGGAAATCGTGAGACTAACGCCTTCCAGAAAGAGAACCACCCCGTATCGCGTGACTCTGCTGGAGCACGTGCTTATATTCTATCCGAGACTCGACTCTCCTCGATTCGAAATACCCCAATTATTTTCATGGGTTCATTGACTAATATCTTTTCTTTCTTTTTTTTTTTTTTTTTATTCACGAAAATGCAAGCAGTATCAAAAAGACGTATTTAAATTGATAAAATTAATCAAAATTTGACGAATAATTATTGCCCAGATGACGGCCTTTTGGTACTGAATAGTGACGTCACAGCTTCGCACGAAAGACATACCATTTCGAAATTTAAATCTACGGTACATATCAGATTGATGATGATTTTTTTTTTTTGCGTTATCATTTGTCACCTTAATTAGCGTCATGAGGATGAAAAGAGAAGAATGGTGGTAAACCAAGTTTCTAGTTCTTCTAATTGAGGCGAACATGCGTGAAAGCAGGACCCCTATGGCGTTCGGTCACACCCCTCTGGTTTCTCGCCGAGTCCCTCTCCGCACGTACGAATTACCAATTAGTAACGATCGGGGGCGAGATTGTTGTTATTATACACCCATTTTCCCCTGTCCATTACACTCATAACCGTTCTCCTTTCAATCCTTTATATCATAAAACCCCTTTTATAACATTGAACTTGACGGTGTGGTCAATTGGCGTCGATTTATATCGTAAACGATGATTTCCTGATGTTTTTTTATTCCTTTTTCTTTCTACCTGTCTACAGGGTGGCT
>JAFFZH010015632.1:36175-92197 GCA_018420115.1 Euura saliciscinereae | reverse complement strand
AAAAAAAAAGAGCCGTAGACCGGTTACCGACCAAGTAGCCGCGTCACTTATTTCCACTGATATCGAAGCCTACGCGTAACAGAAGCAAAAAAGAAGATGATAGAGAGATCCCGCATGAAATTCTGAACACCTACATCCCAAAATATCGTTGTTTCCCGCGATCATAACGACACTAAATGTATTCCTACCTAAAATGGTAATGGCCGCGATGACAGTTGACAGCGGCATCTATCATTCTAGGTAGGAAAACATTCAGCGTCGTTATTATTACGCGAAACAACGATATTTTGGGATTTAGGTGTTCAGAATTTCATGCGGAATTCCGCTTGTATCTTCTTTTTCGCATCTGTTACGCGCAGGCTTTGATATCAGTAGAAATAAATGACGTGACTACTTGGTTGGTAAAGATTGACTATAGCATGCTCTTAAGACCTGGCAGCCCTGTAATACCGACCGATCTCGATCATATTCACAGGGACGATGTAGATTTTCGAATGTTTATTAAAATTGTAGCGTGGCGCCGCGCCGGCCATTGCGCGGTCGTATTTTGCCACCAAAAAGTATGGCGGACATTTGTTTTTGCGATTACACCGTGAAAATAGTGTTATTTAACGTTTGATAAACATAAAAAATACTGAAAATCAACAACTCGATTGATGCCCTCCTGCATCGACTCGAGTCGCCCGACGTAGAATCGAAGACAGTGCGTTCAAACCCGTGAAACTTGAACTGTTTGCAAACTATGATGTTGGCGTGGTGCGCGGATTACCCCGACTAAATATTCTCGTGTGTCTCGCCGTTCGATAAATTCTAAAGACAATATAACCTACCTCGGTGTATATTCGATTGAAAATAAACCTCGAAACCGATTTATAACCGCGACACTCGTACCGCTCAGTTTATCCTATTATTTTTCGACTCAATCACAGATCCCATCTTGTTGATCGGTTAGGTTAGGTTCGGTGTCCAGTGAAAATAGCATGACGCCAAAACTCTCCCCGTGTTATTCGGGCGTGACGGTTGCACGATGTATGTGAAAGACTGTTGAATGTCCGATAAATCCGTAATGGCAAACGCGGAGTTCGACACCGATCTCTTCGAGAAAAAACTTCAGGCGCTTAAAGACTCCCAGGAGTCTATCCAGGCCCTGTCGTCATGGTGTCTGGAGCGGCGGCCGCACCACAAGAAGATAGTAGCGACCTGGTTGCAGGTCTTGAAGAAGGGTAAGTCCAAGGCTATATTATTTTTGACAAAACGGTCGATTCTAACCTCAGCCCGATCAACAGTCAAGGTGGAACATCGCCTGACGCTGTTTTACCTCGCCAACGACGTCATCCAGTATTCAAAACGCAAGAACTTTGAATTCGTCGAGTCCTGGGGTACCACTTTACAAAGGGCCACCACCATGGTCAGAGACGAGAAAGTTAAACACAGGATTCTCAGGATCTTCAAGATCTGGGACCAACGGCAGGTCTACGACGAAGAATTCCTTGCCGATCTGTCCGGGCTGCTCTCCGCAGCGCCCAAAAAGAAGCCTGACCCCCAGCCCGTTGTTAGTAACGATGAATTTCAAGCCAGTCTGCTCATATCTACCATGAGATCGTGCGCCACGCTCGAACAAGCCACTGACGCTAGGTGAGCAAATTTTATCCTAAAACAGATAAATTCATTTGCGATTGGAGCTTAAAAAGCAATTTTTGGAGTGAAAAGATGTGAAATTGAAGAAATCTCTGTGCCAAATGCTAATAAACTTTTATTTTGTCGGAAAAAATGAACAGATTGAAGCTTGAAAGCAATTTTCGGAGTGGAAAAATGTAGAATTGAAGAAATCTCTGTGCCAAATGCTAATAAACTTTTATTTTGTCGGAAAAAATTAACAGATTGAAGCTTGAAAGCAATTTTCGGAGTGAAAAGATGTAGAATTGAAGGAATCTCTGTCCCAAATGCTAATAAACTTTTATTTCGTCGAAAAAAATGAACAGATTGAACTTGAAAGCAATTTTTGGACTGAAAAGATGTAGGATTGAAGGAATCTCTGTCCCAAATGCTAATAAACTTTTATTTCGTCGAAAAAAATGAACAGATTGAACTTGAAAGCAATTTTTGGAGTGAAAAGATGTAGAATTGTAGAAATCTTTGTCCCAAATGCTAATAAACTTTTATTTTTTGGACAAAAATGAACAGATTGCAAGATTTGAGGGACAGCAATGCGGACATAGACAATGCAGAGGAGCTCTGTGCGTCGTTGAAGGACAGAAGGCATGTCGAAGATGCTGAGAAAGACGTCGACGTCGCAGTCAGGAATATTGAGAACTACGTGTGTGCATTGGAGGCTGAAATCAGGGAGCGTACGCAGGTTTTAGACCTGCTAGAGCAGGCGGATCAGTTCTATGAAACTCAACGAGGGGAAGTTAAGATAGTGACTAATGTAAGTCTCGAGATTCTTTCCTCCTCGTTTCTGTTCAATCAGTTTATCATAACTGTTGTTTTTTGTTTTTGTCACAGGCTTACAGAAACTTCGGCAGTCGTGTAAAGAACCTGAAAAAGAAATTGGACGAATTACTGCCTACTCTGATATCCCCGATTCCGTCGCCGGATATCAACGCACCGTCCCCGAGCCCCGATAGCGATATCGAACTTCCAGGGGATGAGCATCTCGGCATGAATCAATCTTCGATCGTCGACGTTCCACCTCCGTCTATGTACGGATCTTATACACAGGATTACGAGCCTATGCCAGTCCCTGCACCCGACCAGGGAAATATGTCGGGTGATTTTACTGGAAATTTCACCTCCTTCATGGGTGGAAATGTCGAATTTGATATGGTGAGGGTATATCTGTTCTACCCTGCGGCCTAAACACGATATAGAACGCTTCAAAATTAACTGGAACTCGTTTTGCATTTTTTAGCGCAACATATTCACCGATAGATCGGCAACTCCGACGGGAATGAGCCAGTACAATGATTCTTCAGAGGTATATATCCGCGTCACTTTCGATAAATCAACTCAACTAACAAAGTTCTTATGCTCTTTCTTCAGGCAAAGCCGATTGAAGTGATAAACATGCGTCCGTCGAAGTCCGAGGCGAAGGGAGACTTCAACATTTCAAATTTCTTGAAGTCAGTTCTGCCTGGGTCGGAGCTGAATGCGAACAACTCCAACATTCCCGGTCTCGGATTGGACGGTTCTGGTCCGGTGATGAAATCGCCGCCGTCCGGAGATTACAGACATTCTTCTCCGCTGCGACAGCACCTGGGCACCCCTGTGAACTCTCGGCAAATTACCATGCAGAATTTGCCGATTGGAAATTGCCAGATACCGCACGGCACACCCCTCGGAGGAGTCAGGAGTTTGACCATCGATTCACACACACCTTCTCCGTATTCGAGTCAGAACAGTCAAGGCAATAATACGAACATGAATTTAGCCTTTGATAACACTGGAAATTCGGTCAATCCTCTACCTCCTCCTCCCATGCCACCGCCAATTTTCTTAGACGATGAAAATTGCTACAACAAACTTCCACCTAAATTCCCTACCTGGTCGTCGGCCAATGAAATGAACAAAGAATCCTCCGGCTGGGATGAAAAAGGTATATTAATCGCTCTTGGCACACAATAAACAGTTTTTTTTCCTTTTTTTAATCAAATTTTGTTAAAATCAGAGCAATAAATTAATCACAATTATTATGCACAGCATGTTGAAAAAAAATACTGCTCTGAATGCTTCAGGAAATAATATCGTGAATCCAATTTGGCCAGCAGACAACGGTGACAATCGGTCAAAATCAAAATCGGGATGGTTGCCGGAGTCAAGTAGCGAGCACTGGGACCCTGGTGCGGACGTTTGGCCAAATGCAAGATTGAAGAACGATATTTTGGTCGAAACTCCAGAGTCGCCGCCACTTTTCGAAAAGGCTGGATTCATAGATCCGATAGAATACGACGATTCTCAACCCCAAGAGCCTCTATTAAGCAGCAGCGGAGACGTAGATCATAGGTAATACTCGGTCAACTTTGCCAAAGAATTCTTATTCACATTCCGCTCTTCTTCCAGGGTCATACCTCTACCTCTGAACGTAGAAAATCAAGTACCACATCGACTGATAAAAGCGGCAGATGTGGATCACAGGAATCTCATCAGCCTCACCGGCAGTCCAGCAAACCACGGTAATCCGATCGATCAATCACAGTCCGTGACCAGAAACGCGACCAGTTCTTGGCCCCCGACCGATCAGGATTACAGGTAACTTGAGCGTGTCCTTTATCCTGTTCTTTTCAGGGGATAAAATTCTATTCACGTTTTGGAAAAATGTTTCTTTTGTCAGGCAACAAATGCAGCCAGGGGATATCGTGGAGAGCGTAGACATGGAAATGTCTGACGACGAAGTCGACGGAAAGCAGAAGGGGAACAGAGTCCTCGTAGATTTAAGACCACAGGATCGTGATATGAGGCAGCTTCTACCTCCCCCGGGACATCACCTCGATATGGATATGCGAATGATTCCCTTGCCGAGTGGCCAGATGCCGGCGCATAATCCTCTGCTGCAGGGACCGGATTCCCACGGGATTCGTCAGAACCAGAATCAGCCTCAGTTCCATCACAACCAGCAAGATTTCAGAGGGAATCAATTGAACTTTAGGGGAAATCACTTGGACTTTCACCCCAATCAACAAACGAATTTTCATCAGAATCAACAAGTTGAATTTAGGCACGATTCTAACGTCAGACAAAATCAACCGCCTAACTTCCACCCTAATCAACAGGAATTTTATCAGAATCAACAGGAATTCAGACAAAATCAACAGCAGGAATTCGAGTTTCAAGATAATCAGAACAGACGAAGGATCAGTCAGGAGTTTCAAGGCGAGCCTCTGCAGTGCGGAAGATACTCGGGACCCGTTGAACTCCACCAAAGAGACTCGCCCGGTTTCCAAAGAGAGCGCGGAAGGGGTCGAGGCTTTCCCAGGAATCGGAGGGACCGGTTCTCCGAGGACCACAACCAACCGAGAAATCTTCAAATCAATAACCGGAGAACGAAGCATTTGGAAAGTCAGAAATCGCCGACTGAAATCCTGCCCAATAACAGACCCCTGCTTCTGAGGCCTCCGGAAACTATCGTCGTCCTGGACGACGACGGAATACCGATTTCCATACCAGCGGACAACGAGAATGATCAGACCGCCTCGAATCCCCAAGCACAGGCGCAGGAGGTCGGAACGGCAGTCTGTGAGGCGAATTCCGGCCCTGAGAGAACGGGCGACGATGCTGGGACCCAGGAAGCGATTAACGAGGAAGAAAATCAAACTTTACAGACCGAAGAGACAGAGGTGGTTGAAAGATCGGAGGAAAATCCATCGGCGGATGGATCGAAGACTGAAATACTAGAAAACGAAAAGATTGAAGGCGGAGAGACTGCGAACGATGAAATGCAGGATGTTCAATCCAGGGATATAGAACAGCCCAGACAGCTGTCCGAGCAGCTAGAAGCCTTGATGAATTCTAACAACAAACAGACCAACAATAACTTGAAACGACAATCTGAAAACGGGAATTTTATCGATCAGCAAGAAGAAGGAACGCCGAATAAGAAGCGTCCGCTTCTTCCGAACGGTCCGCCGCTCAGCCACCTAACAGGTGGTCAGATTATCCCAGGTCCTCATCTACTCGGACCAAACGGCACGCTAATGACGCCCGGTGGTCCTATCGAAATCCATCCAGTCGTCGTCTACGAGTACGATAATTCGAACGCAGGGTTTAGGCCGCGAGGCGGAGGTCCTCAAGGGGCTACTTTTCCGCCCTGGCGAGGCACCGGGGCTCCCAGAAGCCGAGGTGGATTCAGGGGAGGACCTAGAGCCCCATGGGTCGACAGGGGGGGCAGGGGCGGAGGTCAGAGGGATAACTTTAGTCCTAGAGGTCAGAAGCGAGGAGGAGGTGGTGGTGGACAGTTTAGAGGAGGATTTAGGGGTCGAGGTCGGGGTAACAATTGGTAGGATGATCATCGCTTTGTCATTACTGTTGTAATAGTTAGGATTAGGCTTACTTGCTTCGAGGGTGAATGAATGAAAGCGAACGTTGTGAGAGAGAGAAAAAAAACTAGGCATGTGAAATAAAGTTATTAGAACTTTTTTTTTTTTTTGCTTTCTTTTTGGAGGGTTGATAACAGTCTGAAAGTTTAGGGGTAAACTGTATTTACCTAATTAGATTCTCTCATTTTCTCGTATTTTCTGGATTTACGAGAATTCAGGACACACATGAAAAAAAAAAACTGTTAACACACAATAATGAAATTAAAATGTTTGTAGCACATACATCGTCTACTCTGATATAATAATGGGGTCGTGTATTTAACATATTTCCGTGTTTAATGTACATATTAATTATTCATATTTAATACACCGTCTATTCATTTCACAATCCCATTTAATTTCGTCTTTGTATATGATATGAAGATAAAAGAAACCGTGATGCAAGAAATGTTTCTTTTTTAATCCTGTGCAACTTCTGAACAAAAAAATGAATTCTTTTTTGTTTTTTAAGTTTTATTTCATTCCATTTCTTTTTTTTTTTAATTAATTCGTCAAATTATTCAAGAAAAGAAAAAAAGAAATGAGCAACAATGTGATATATAAAATAGCCAAATGAAATTTGAAGAAAATAATATTTTTTTTTTTGTCTTATCGAATGTCAGAAGTTGATGCGGGTAGCCGGATATGAATTTATATATTTTACATCCTTGAATACTGTCGCGCTGCAGCATCAATGATTTATCAAGTATACTTTTACGTAATGCGTGAGGAATTTATGATCTTGCAACGCGGTGATCCTTCGCATTAATTTATCATACGATTCATGAAAGCCAGTTGTTAGGTCGTGTGGGTAGCTAGTCAGACTTGTGTCTCTATGAGAGTCTGGCGTTATATTTATCTAATATTAGAAGGAATACATTGTTTTTTGTTTCTCTTTTAATTATCGTCTTATTAAGAAAAATATTTTTTTCTTTAGAAAAAGGAATATTGGTTTTTTTCCTTGATAATCGCATGATTTGAACAAATTATTAGATATGATTTTTAGGTACTATATGCTTATTATTTTAAGCCTCTTAGGAGTATTTAGTCAGGAGGTAATCGTCATGCTTCAGATATATCGTTATGGGTATATAGATGATAAATAAATAAAGAAAGAAAACGACATTTTGTTTTATGAATGTGGGTTCGAAGTAGTCATGTATAGAAAATATGGGAAAAACGATATCCGTATTGAATTTTTGTTCAGAAAAGTAATCAAACAAAAAAAAAATCGAATTCGGATTAATTATTAAATAATAGTTAACAATAAAATAAAGTAAAAAGTTATTTTCAACATTTTTCATAATGTTTAAATAATTAGGTATTTATAACACACTTGCATTTGCCCCCGGCTTATTTTTATTCTTATTTTGTTGATATATTCAAATCTGAAACGCAAATAACGTTTAATTAGATATAATAATACATATGATATAGGTATGTACATAAGAAAAAAATCGCGTGGAAATACAAATATATATATATAAATATATAAATATATTATATTATATATATCTATTCAAATTTATTCACCATACAATAAAAAGAGAAAAAAAAAACAAGATAAATTTTAAGTGTATAAGTAGATATGTATATATAAGTGACAGAATATGGAAATGGAGATGAAACATTTTTCCAAATTTTGTTGACATCGTACTGTAGTTTAACATTCTATGTGAAGAGTCCCTCGTTCGATCGATTTGCTGATAATACATGTATTGGAATTTGAAGTTTACTAGTTAGAAGAAACAAAATGAAATAATAACAATTGTAGATAAATTATTAAAATTTGCTCAAATTTTACAGCACTGGTTCGATTTTTGTGAGAATAAAAAATAAGGGAAAGAGTATTTTTTCGTAAAATGAGAGAGAAATGTTGAAACTTCAAATTCCAATTTAGGATTACTTTTCCACCCCCCCTTTTCGTGTAATTATTGATCAATTGGTTCAAACTTGGTAATGGATAATTGAACGTTTGTTAAATAAGCGATAATAACACAATAGCGTTGTTGTACGTATAATAGATACGAGAAATGATCTTATGAGTGAATATATAGATCCTCCCTTCCCTGTACTATGAAAAATCTTAGTTTTAACAGGTTGTTTAATAAAATTTCAATAAAACAATGAAAATCTCTGCCAGAACCCCCAACATTACAGCAATGAACTGTAGTCCCTGTACGTCCATCGCCTTATCAATATTATTTCGATATCATTTCATTTTCAAATGCTATAGAGAACATTTTATCTTTCCATTTTATGTTTCCTTTATCAACGTTTGGAAGAAATATTCAATCGACAAATCGTGTTGATAAAGAATTTCGGAATTTTCTATTTTTTTTTCTTTTGTCTTTTATTTTTATCCCCGAACAAGAAGATAGTGTGTTACAAAAATAAGAATGTGGAGTACTAGAGAGAATATATAGATCCCTCCCCCACGGCGGACTACAGTAAATTGCTTCATCCACGTTGATTTTTGAATTTTCTTTTTTCTATTACTCAATACAGTTGGTAACATTGAATGGATTTATATTTTCATCTCCGATAAGGGAAGTTTATTTATTTTCAACGTTAGTTGATTATATTATTGGCCGCGTTTTGCATTTTTTTTTTAAATAATTTTACTATTTATTTATTAATTTTTATAAACCATGTAGATCAATTATGTAAAAAAAAAAAGAAGTAATGCAAAATATGAAGGAAATTATTCTAAAAAGACTTGCTGCAATATCTGTGATAACTATTATATGAAGTCAGATTATACATTGTAGAAAAAACAAATTGACGATTCTCAGCAATAGCGTGAATATTTGATGTTTTATGATCTACGA
The DNA here is from genome assembly GCA_018420115.1 of Euura saliciscinereae. Lineage (NCBI taxonomy): Eukaryota > Metazoa > Arthropoda > Insecta > Hymenoptera > Tenthredinidae > Euura > Euura saliciscinereae. The sequence continues at coordinate 83,295 of JAFFZH010015632.1, read as the reverse complement.
TAATCTTAACCGAGATCCTGCTAGGTGTAAATCGTAAATGACAACATTTTTATCTCACTACTACCTAAACTTTCACGTATTGATTTTTTGTCAATTAACTTACAGTATGATAACGAATTAATAAAATCGTTATTCGCGGTCTGATTGCGACGTCTATGAATGCATAGACAGTAAAAAGAAATAAATCAATTATAAAAAAATTGTTTGTAATTAAATAATCATCAAATATATCATACTATGCATGACATGATACTTCCAAAGATATGGAGAAACAACTAAACTGTTCATATGTAAATATTTCATAGAATTATATAGGAGGCATAGTTTTAATTTTTTTAGGCATCGCATTCCTACATATCTTGAAGTTAATTATACTTCATGATGCCATTGTGATCAATTACTTAATTAGCTTTTAGACACGTGCGTTAATATGATTCAGTATTAATTAAACAATGACTGTACATTTTACTCTTATGTGTGTTGAATATAATCCATATAAAAAATGACTCTTTCACTTCGGGCACGTTTCGAAGTAAATTTTTTTTCTTCTTTTAATCATTATTGATTTAACTGATTATTTTTTATCAACTTCCAATTCATTCTTGACTAATTTTGCCTTACATCATTTCTAAAACTTGATTAAATTGATAAAGAAAAAACTCTTTCAAAGACCCTTGCACATAAAATAGAAAATAAAAAATAGTTTCTACAGAAATAAAATTGATCCAACGTCAGACTACGACGTGGTCGTGGTATAAAAAAGAAAGGAAAATCCAATATCGAGCTGGAGAAGTTTCAGGAAACCGAATGTGGCCGAAATTCTTTTCGATATATATATATCACGTGAATCACAATTTTGGTAACTCTTGTCTTGTAGATAAAATACTATTCGATTAGTATTAGTTATAATTCGCTTTCTTTAATTGTACTAAAAATAAAACTATTTCGATTTCTAGTAAAAATGTAAAAATCTGTTAAAATTCGAAATTCTGTGTAAATTAAATCGTTGCGAATGATTATATATATATTTGATTGCGTACTGTGTACGTCATATACATATAACTGTACATAATAGTAATAAAAAATTAATAATTATAAAACAAAGAGGATTTTGTACACTGAAATAATAAAATTATTATTATTAAAAAAACAAAGCATTTTAATTTTTCAATATAATAAATCGCCACCCAAATTTTTACGGTTTAATGAACATTGGCAAAATGAATTGAAAAAAAAAAAACTGTACGAATTTAGAGGATTCTATAATTCCCACGAGTAGAAAAAAAAAGTAATCGAAAAATATAATTTTTTCGAGTGTAGAGTCGCGCTCAGTTGTCGGGCGACCCAATAATCTGACGTCACGGCTCCAGACTGTCGCCATCCAGTATACACCATCCACCCCTATTTATTGCTGCGGAATGCCCGCGGAGGATTCCCTGATCCTTTTTTTATTCTTTATTTCGTTCATGCTCGTTTACAGGATGCTCGAGTTCTATCCAAACACTCTCTCTCTTTCTCTACTCGACTATCCTATCAATCTTCGGATAGTAGGTCCTAGTTTCGTCTACTTTTCCTATTATATTTACACCCTGACATCAAATGCGGCCGTAAAGCTCGTTTAATAGACGTCATTAAAAACCACTTCAATTATAACAACCAGGGTTTTATTATTTAATACAAAAACACATAAAAATTGCATTCCCAGAATAAAATTAAGGATTGGCTTTGCCGGAAATGGTATTTATTTTTCTTCATTCCAACTGTTCCAATAATAATATTTCCGAAAAATTAAACAACATATTGTCAGTGCATAAAGTTTTTTTTTTTGTATTCTTCCAAAACTTCTTATACTCAAATCAAGTGGTGACGATGAATTATAACAATACTTGAATAGATTCTGAGTCATCCTCTCAATCGAACAAAGACAAGATTCGATTTAATGCCTCATGAAAAGTTGAAATAATAATTGTAACAGTGCTTGTTTTCGATTTCGATGTTCCCGGTCTTTTGGTCGTGACATAAAACCAGCTAATATCAAAGTCATTGATTTATAGGTCAGTGGGGGATCGGGACCCGGGATTCGTGGGTACATTTCTGGACGAATGTCGTAAATAATATAGTAACAGCTTATAGACGAGAGACCATCTGCAGTAGGATTCGGTTCGGACAGTAATACAGTCTCTCCTGGGGCTGGCGAAGACAAACCTGCCATTAGCTACTAATTCTTGTAATTTACACTATTCGAAACATCGTAAAAAGGTCAAAATCGACTATCAGCTCCACGTGAACGTAGTAGTTGATTCAATAGATCAAAAAATCGTTATTAATTGATATAAATAAACGGTAGCGAACGCGTAACACCGTGTCTTCGCTCTCTAAATTCCTTGGAGTGACTATTCACTCCACAAGAGTGAAAATCATGCCAGTGGGACCAGGAGTGACTTCGAAGAGTGAATTTTCACTCCCTAAGAGTGACTATTCACTCGATAAGAGTGAAAAAGTCACTCGTTTAAGAGTGAAAATCGTGCCACTCCGACAAGAGTGTATAGTCACTCCAAAGAATTTAGAGAGCGGTGTCCGAAGACTGCAGCAGCGTCCGTGCATCATAGGTACGCGTTGCAGCGTGGTCCTATTGCTAGTTGAGTGAAACTGGATCCTGCTAGTCCGCCATGTGCATAATCTGACCCTTATTCCATTTTCCGTGTGTTTCTAAAGTAAAAAGAACAGATAGCAGCTACTATTGGTGGGGGGAAATAGTTGGCAATGCGCGTCGGTTGGTCAAGATGCGCGAGGACTGGTAGAGTACAACGTGTTTGCTACCCACGAGGATGACTTCCCACTGATCCTTAGTATTTATACACGTATACTCCGCGTCGTAAACTACTGCAAATATAGAAAAAATAAATAAAGAAATAAAATAGACGATTAGCATATAACATAATATGATATAATGTAAGCGGTAATTTCGGTGGTAACGGACGACTGGATCCATCCCGATTACGTAATACTAAAACCGTCCACCGGTTACCACATCACCACACCACCAATACTTTTAAAGTTTGAACTACGTCGGATCTACTATCCGTATAGTAGCTGCTGAGGAATGAGACTTTCGATATGTTATTATGCTGTCACTGTTCCGGCAACAGAGATCGAGGTAAGATCAAAAGTATACAACGAAATGTGTTCGTTAGTGTTTCATTCGTCGATTCATACCGCGATTTAAATATGTACTGTTATTGGTTTTCTTTGCATTTAATCGTGACAGAGTAATTATTATTTTTCTATATCTATACTCAACGCAAATGCTGAAGCCAAACGATTGTGTTTTAATAGAAAAGTGTCTGAACAAAGGTAAGAATCAACTTCTGTTATTTTCTTTCTGCTAATTCTTTTGTAAGCTTATTATTCTAATCGGTGTTTATTATTGTTTAAGGAATTAACCGCAACCTCAGTTGTTGTTTTTCATCGCAATGATAATATAGTGATTACATTTTTCATATGGTATACTTCCTTCTGTACGATTTATAAATTTTATATCATTAAAATTGACTAACGATAAGCAAACCTACCTTGTACATGAATATTCATTTTTCAACACATCTAGGAGACAGTGGTCACGAACTTTTTGCCGCAGTAAGAAACAAAAAACAATTTAATTGGGAAAACTTGATTTTCAAAACCTCATTATACCTCTTGGAAGTGTCTAAAATTAGTCCAAAGCGAATGAAACGCTTTCTGATTATCGACCTTGACGTCAGAATTCACAATTTCACCGCCATATTTGAATACCTTAACGTATCCTCCAATAGGAAGCGAGAAGTAACGGATACGAAGTGGGTTTCTACAGACGACGCTAGGTGGCGGGTTTGTTGTACCGAATAGTGACGTTGTAGTGCGGCGGGAAACAGAGACGATTTCAAATACCAAACTTTGAATCGACGATATCTTGTATTTATGAGCGAATTTAATTGACGTTGAGTATCGTTTTACTAGTAAATCGTCACCTGAATTATTGTTTACAACGACAACAAAAGTTGTGGCAAACAGAAATCTACTGAATCTGTTCATGTGAAAGCGACTATTTCTTTTATTCTCACGAAAGAAGAGGACTAAATTTGGTCAGCTCAAATCGGGACTGTGATGTTGCTGGTCGTGTAAAAATGGACGTAAAAGGGTTCAGTAAAAGGGTTTATTTAACAACGGCTACGTGATGCTCGCTCCCCTTCAGCACTCGGGCCAAAATGTGTCCTTGTATAGTAACGCGCGAATGGAACTCCTAGGTAAAAGTTTTTTTTTCACTGTTGTCACAGAAAATTTTGCTCATCCTGATCCTTTAAAAACAACTGCTTAGCACCGATAAGTGGTAGAAAAATTGTTTGTTTTATTTATTATTAAAAAAAAAAAAAAAAAAAACTAAACTCGATTGATCCTCGGGTCTGCGAAGGCGTGGGTATAAAAGCTTTTATCCGACAAAGTTACAAAAGCTTTTACAAGGATTTCTCATTTACTAAAACGAAAGTGTCGTCTTGGCGGAGACCCTCGATCTTTGATCTGGTTCATAATTCGGTTTAAACCCTGCGGGATTCTTTTCTAGTCTGTATAAATTTGTTTTTCTCGACGTTCAAGCCTCTTAATATCATGTGGCTTGATAAGAGAAAAAAAACAATTTATATTCTTTGAGTATGCGGGAATTTATTTAAATTAGACAATCGAGATTCGCGCGCTGAACCTGCGGCTAGATAATATATAGAGACGAAGATTGTGAGATTGAATTTTTTTTCAAGAGCCCTGAGCCTTGCCCCACCCTGTCAGAGCTTTGTTTTATAGTAAAAGTATACTCGCGAGATATTTTTGGCAAGTACGTAGCACACGCTGTGAAATTACAAGGTCAGACTGTCGCGGTATTCGTTAATTATAATAAAAGTAGATTAAAAGAGGACATCGCTTTGTAACTATACTCGGTGTGCAAATGCGATGATTGTCAGTCGTGAAATTAACCGGATGAACACACCTCGTTTCGCACGCGATTCGCGCACTACCAACAATTTTGACCCAAATTTCAGGAGTCGTTAATGTCCCTTTAAAATTAGGCCTAAATTGTTGAATAACGATGTTTGATTATTCACGTATTCTTATTGTTCTTCATCGTTTGATGGATTAAAACACCGCTCTCCATCCATCCACAACCTCTACACAATATCGGTCGAGGGCTGTTAAAAAGCTCTCCTATCTTGCCGTGTCAATCTCACTAGTTTCTATACAGAAAAAAAGAGTCCCACAAAATGAAGAAAATATTTTTTTCAAGCCTGTATTTCGCCGGAACGGTCGATTCTAGGTAAAAAAACTGCAACCACCTAATTTGTAGGGAATTCAATAAGCTTCAAAAAGGGTTCAGATCATTAGTTGCCTCAGAGCAACTGCGAATGAGATAACGTCAAAATGCCTACACTTTGGTGTATCGGTGAAAATTTCAACCCTGTATATCTGCTGAACAATCGATTCCACATGAAAAACTGTGAGGATTCAATTTGTAGGGAATTCAATAAGCTTTAAAAAGTATTCAGATCATTAGTTGCCTCAGAGCAACCGCGAATGAGATATCGTCAAAAATGCGGCCAAGGGTTATTCATGTGAAAAATGCCTACACTTCGGTGTATCGGTGAAAATTTCAACCCTGTATATCTCCTGAACAATCGATTCCACATGAAAAACTTTGAGGATTCAATTTGTAGAGAATTCAATAAGCTTTAAAAAGTGTTCAGATCATTAGTTGCCTTAGAGGAACCGCTAGTGAGATATCGTCAAAAATAAGGCCAAGGGTTATTCATGTGACAAATACCTACACTTTGGTGAACATTTCAACCCTGTATACCTCCCAAACGGTCGATGCCACGTGAAAAATTATAATAACTCAATTTACGGGAAATTAGATAAGCTCTAAAATTAGTCTAATGCATTATTAACCTAAGAGCAACGGGAAGTGAGATATAGCCCGAAAACGAATGTAAAAAGTGAACAGCGCTGGCGAAAAAGTTCCTTTTTCGGAAGGGGAAATTCGAAGTCAAAATATGTATGGGGCAATATTAATTAGGGGTATATGAAATGAGACAGGTTGTGAGTGGAAAAAAATCGTATGTGCGGATGGCGAACACGTGAATTAAACGGAAAGTGGTGGGATTGGGTCGATAAAGCCCCCTACACCGGTAGGCGGCATGCGACCGCGTTTTCTCTCAGTGGCTCCGTAAACCTTGCCGAGCTAGATAGACGGGACAGAATTTTCCTTGGTCCTTGATGAAGGAAGAGAAAAAGGAAATGAAACAATAAAAATCTAGATGTGAGATATTCCACTCACGTATTTCATACGCACTCATGAAAAGGTGGTGATAAAATTGCAACAAGGACACGTGGAAGATCTTTATCATCACACATGGGGCTTATAGTGTGATATTTATAACAAACAATAATCACACAACTGCGCAATAAATAATAAGTGAAGTCTTCATATTATGCGAAAAGTGCATTTGGTTCGGATCAAAAAAAAATTTCTTCTCCAAAGGACCTCCTAAATCTTCCATGCAGAATATCGTCAAACTAAAACATTTGTGTTCGAGTCTTTAATCACAATAAACGAGCAATCAATCAATCAATTATGTTTCAAAATAATGAACGAGAGTGATGACGCTAATGATACCGTTAAGGATATGATTCATTTGAGGGTTGATTTATTCGCTAATTTAGTAGAAGCTTGAGAGTGCAGTAAAAGAAAAAAGCGAATTACTCATCCTGAACTTTAAATGCATGCACGTAGTACGAAACTGCAGGCGAGGCTCTTATGGGTTATTGAATAATGTAGGAGGCCGGTCTCTTATCACGTTTTACTATGTTCTGTTTATCATATATATACATATAACTACCCATATTGATCTCTGACTTTGACCTATCAATACAAATACTATATCTGTACACAAATCTTATTCTCAGATGAACTAGTCTTTTTTTCAATGTCTCAGACTACGGTGATTGATCCGTCAGAGTCCTTCACACGAACGCTGAAATCTCACAGTTCAATAATTATCTCATCAAACGAATTCTCAGACTGAATAGAAAATAATTGTTTTCACTATTAAAATGCGTAGATTAGGAACCAGCCGATAGAAATATAATATAATATGAAGAGCAATGTGAAAAAATCATCGCAAGGAAGATAGGAGAAGAATTGCGTAAGATGAATCAGATAAGTCAGTTACATGAGGCGAGAAGGCTGCGGCTTAATTGGGTCGTCATGAACTAGACGTTTGATTAGCATAACGCGAGTAATGAGCGTGAGATGTAACGAAGACGGTAGTGCGTTTTGTTGATATATTGAAATCGCATATGTGCCTGGAGTAAATTAGTTACATATTAATAATATATATATAAAAAGAAAGAAACTGAGCTGTCTTATCGATGTGGGGTTTAGATAGGAAAAAAATAAAAATAAATTTATAAAAATGCAACCGCCTAAAAGTGATCTGATGCACTTTAAAAAGCGGAAAAAAATTCTTATCATGATTAAAAATAATTGTAAAAAGGTGCTGAAAATAATTCATACGATATAATAAAACGATATAATGAGCAAAAGTGTCGAGCTACTCGCCTCTGGGGAGGATGGTGAAGTATCCAACGGTAAGTCGTCAAAGAAAATGTACATAACAAGCGCGAAAGCTCGCCATTTTTTTTTTCACAACAATTTAAATAACAAAAGAATTGTTCAGGAACCCGGAAGGAAGTAACGAGGAAAATAAAAACGTCGTTACTGCCAAAAGGAAGTTTTTACCGGTGGTCTCAAGCTGTTCAGTGAAGAAGCATTTTCGAAATGTTTTTCTGTTTTTATATACGTTGCATTTCATGATAAGTTGAGTAAGACTGAGTTTATTAAAAAACTTATTCGTTCATTTCGAAAAAGGTTCTTCACTGAAAAGATTTTGCGACTAGAAAATCTAAAATCGTTATGAAAAAATGACTTTTGACAGTTTTGACTCCCTGGTTAATTCGCCAGAATTTACTTCATCGCAAACATAGTCGCGTGTAGGAAGGATTGGTTGAGATATACGTTTATTAATACCAAAAATATTTGTCGTTGGTAAACTTTATACGATTTAGAGATTGTTTGTCAAAGAACAAGGGCAATCGCAACGAGTAAACAGGCGCAGTTTACTTTTTTAATTGGCTACACTAATTCAGGCGTGAAAAAGCTCCTTGTTATATTTATGATTAGTACAAGAAAAAAACCGCAAACCACAAATCAAGATTTCTGTGGCATCTGCCTAAGCGTTATCTCGCGATAACACACGAAATTAAATTTAAAAATCGCTCCTCGTAGCTGGAATTTAATATCATGTCTTCCATGGGAGCCGTTGATCCGACCACCAGCGATGTTGTAATCGGGGTGAATTCAAACCCCAAAAAACTCCGAGCCCTCTCAATTAGGGAAGTTGACCCAATTAATCAGGATCTTCGAAAGGAGACAAATTACAGAACTTTCATATTAAGCCGCTTTTGTCTTGCTTTCGGTTTAAGAAATTCTCGCCTCTGTGGACATAAGTACGTTATACACGAGTTTCAGGGCTCAAAATCCTTTGGGAAATTAATGAAAGGAATTCGAGTTCCCTCATCGTGCATAAAAATATACCTAGGTACTCTAATCGGATCGTGGTCGGATAACGTGCCTACCGCACTACCGTAGAATCGAATTTCCGCAACAATCCCCAACGAACATAGTGTTTTAATTTGAAACAGCAACACGCACCCTTGGATCACTGGTGCATTATACATCAGAACGAAATGAAGACAAATTACTGAATCATTCCATTCCAACTATGGTACTACACCGAAAAGAAACCACCCTTGTTTTCGCTGACACATTTCTTTCGTTTTACCTCAGAATTACACCGAGTCAAGGGTGACAAATTGTTTCTAGTTTGTCGCCATTCAACGTCGATGGAATTACTTCATGAAACGACTTCAAAAAAGGAGGAGGTTCTCAATTCGGTTGTATTTTTTTTTTATGTTTGTTACCTCATGACTCCGTCATTTATCAACCGATTTGGAAAATTCTTTTTTTATTCGAAAGGGTATACTTTCAGATTGGTCCCATATAAATTTCATCGAAATCGGTTGAGTAGTTTGGTTTTGAAGTCGGTTTTTTTGTTTCGTAAGATGAAGTAGAAACTTAATATTGAAAAAAAAAAACGATTCCGTGACTCGTATATCGATCAATATAACGAAGGGGTAATTATCGTGAGGCCCAGTTACTGACCTTCTACTTTATTTCACAATATTATAACGTCCAATTACTAAGGGGAAAAGTTGAACCCCTCGGACATAGGAAAGTGACATGCAGGCTAGAAGTGGTCAAAATAAATTATAGATTTGAAATACGATCGTTCATAGTCCAAGACTTATTCTTCCTAATTTTAAAGGGACTAATCTTAGCTTACTTGATCCTCAAAAGGTCAGAAACCGGGTCGTCTACCTCGCTTCAAAATCTGGCATCCCGACCATTTCATAAATTCAATCCGATTCCATTCTTAAACTACATCAATTTGTCAATTACAAGCGTTTAAAGTGGGCTAAAACAAACACGCACCGATCAGAGTCGCTTTCTGATTGGCTATGAGTCAGAATTCACTGTGTGATTATAAGAGTACAGATTCGCCTGCGTGCGAGTCAGTGACTTTCCCCCACTACCATAGTTTTGGCGCTCTCAACGGGGTTCGACTGTATCCTCCGACAAAACACCATGATTGAGAGACGAGGGGAAAATAACTCAAGATATAAATCACAGATTATTTTTTTCAGTCAAATAATTCAAATGATTTCATTTATTAACATTTTTTTTAAATTTCCAATTCATTTTTTCAGTCATTTCCTCAGTTATTTCTCAACGTCGATGATTGAATAATTCTCAATATCTTTTGATAACAGTTGATTATTTCCTCCGCAGACGCGCCTCGCCCAGGGGATGAAAGATCCCGACTGAATTTGAACGGAAGTAGACAACTTTCGCGAAGTGCAACCGAGCTGAGACCCGGTATTGACTCTCCTGGTCATCGTGGGCTGAATCCAGTCGTTCACCACAGTCATCGCCACCACATATCGGTAGCGCAGAGGACGCACACGTTCTTCGCCACGCTGAAGAGTCGTTGGTCCCGCAGTAGGAGCAAGGAGCGTAAGAAGTCGAGGGACATTGCCGCCTCTCAAGATGTTAATAAAAATGCCGGAATCGAGTCTGACTACGCGGCCGATTACTCCTCGGAGCATAGTAGGAGCTCTTCCGCCACCCAGAGCCCGGCTAGACACTATCACAACCATCCTGGTACGTTTTTGCGCCTAGGTGTTGATCCTTGATTCTTGGCTCAGACGGGTCTGGATTATTAGGCTGAAAAACTTGTGTGTATCTCGTTCTCTCATCTTCTTTGTTTTTCGGCACGAACACCCCCTTTGTCGCATTGAGTACCTTACTCGCGTGTTTTGTATGGCTTAAAATGATATTTTCACAGGTCTACGACATCGAGCCGAGGGATTTTCAGTGAATATTATTCGAAGTTTATTGAGTCTCAAAATCGAGGTAGTCGCGAACTTTCGAACTCAGTTTCAGGTCTTGCAATTTTCTTTTTGTAATTGAGTCATTACTTTCTTTTCTGTATTTAAATTGAATTGTCTAACAATAAATTGCAAACAAGAATATCAATATGTGGACTGAAAAAGTGGATATACTTTAAATCGTGAGTGTTTCATCCCTTCCCAACAAGTAGCCGAATCGATTTCACCGTCGTTGCCAATTTTCTATCATATTTTGAACCACAGTAAAAGAACAAAAAAGGCGATACCAGCAATTGAGCCAGTTTTTTTTTTCCTCTTCACTCTACCTTTGTGGTTGATGAAAATCGCTGAATCGTAATTATGCATTCCTCAGGCCAGTTTCGTTATCACACTGCAGTTGCTCGCGATTTGATATAATTGCTATCATACACCAATACAGTGGCTTTGATGTGTGGTGCGTTCGATATCGACAACCTGCACCGGAAACAGGGAGTTCGATCGGTTATTTCGACGTCGTACATTGTTCACTTTCATTCTTCTCCCACACACGATGGTCCGCCCTGTTCCAATCGCGCATAGGTCAGGTCGCAAGTCACTTCCGTCACAAACACACACTACTCATAAGCAGGGTTAAAAAATTAAAATTCTACTTCACTTCCCTTATCGAACCGCACGGAAATCCAACCCTTCGCGTGTTTCTCATAACGGCTTATTATACGCACGCAAACACGCGTTCACGCAGACTTTCACGATGCGAGCATTCGATCATTCGTCCATTCAATCGTACGATTTTTATCACGCAAATCGTCTCGCAGACTTTCAGACATCGATTCTGACGTAATTTTATTACATTAAAGATACTAAATTCACAAAATTTTTAATTAAAAAAAAACAACCCACGAACAGCTGAAGGACTCGTCATGATTTACTCAGGGTATTCGTTAGGCTTGTAAAACGATCCCCGAAGGTACTTCTAATTAGCTGTATGCAAACGAGGGAAAGCAGAATTAATATTGTAACGTTGAAAATATACTTTAAATGCCTCGAAATTGTTGAGTATAATGTGCCTATGAAGGAAGATAGTACCTTTCGTTTCGAAAGATGAATTGCCATTCTGTAATCATCAGGATCTCGAGTATGACGTGACATGTAGTTGAAATTTTCATCTTCATAGATGATTATCGTTATTGTTATCACATAGAGGCGATGGTCTAGTATTATATAGAATCTCGAACCCCGGTGGAATAACGAAGCGTGACGTTGTGATGAAAAGGCCCCCCCCCCCCCCCCCCCCCCCAAGTCTTGGATACATCCCCCGTCACGTAATTCATCGAGCATAAAACGTGCATAGGTGTAGTAGTTCGTTGAACCTGCACTTAGGTTTTACGTCCGATGCTGAAACGCGTCAAGCACCGAACCGCAGTGAACGCTGCAATCCTGCAGGAGATAATCGAAGTTGTACCATTGCAGTAGCTCCACGTCAAAATGCGGTCTGTATGCCGATGGAATTATTGCAGAAACATGCGAATCACCCACTAATTATTGGCACATCGGCACGATAGTCTAGGAACATAATCGAACCAACGATTGACCTACTTCCTATCAGACCCTCCATTCATTCATCAATTTTCGGACAGACTCTGCTCAAGATAGTAATACACTCGGGATCTACGGCTTCGACGTCATTCGAGCTTTTAATAGACTTTTGAATTCCTGATTTTGGAGGAAAAACACAATACAAGAAAAAAAACTCAGAACTCTGGACCCTGGGGACATTTTCACTACAGGCTAGACGTGAATGATGAGGTTTTTGCTGTTTCTCGCCGTCTTGCGATCTTCAGCTGGCAAATTTCAGGGGATGTGTGAAAACCTTTGAATTGTTGAAAGAAAATGACGATCGACAATATTTTGCAGACTCCCCTCTGGCACGGGGCAGCAAGGACCGTGTTCCATCGACCGAGGGAAGTCCAGGGCGATACAGCAACGGTTCGAACCGTCTGGGACGTCAGGGTTCCCAGTGTAATCAGGTGGATGGAAAGATATCGTCCGAAGAACGAGCTCAGATGCTCGGCACGACCTCGGATACCTTGACTCTTCTTCAGGCACAAGACGAGGCGTCTAGAAGAAGGGAATTGGCCCTTCGCCAACACGCCTTTTTCCAGTTACGAATTCATCTACGACAGGGTGCCAACCTCGTGGCAATGGATCGGGGTGGTTAGTGCTCCAAGGCCAAAGTCATGACCGTCTTATTTTTATCCTATTCTCCTTCATCTTGCTTTTTTGTTAAGAGGGGGCTCCACCGCTCCAAGTAGCTACAAGAAATATTTTTTCTGAATGCTTTTTTGTGTTCTAAAAAATACGTTGTACAGCCCAAGGCGGGAAAACTAGATTTGAAACTCGACGAATTTCCGCAAGCTGTCCAAAGAGGGATAACAAAAATCTGCCACGATTGATTGTTCAGGATGATAAACCGAGTGTGAATCCTAAATTTGATCAACAAATATTCAAAATTGTAAGAGTTATTCCACTTTACAGCTAGAAGTATAAAAATCAATAACTCTTACAATTCTCAATATTTGTCAATTAAATTTGGTGTGTGTGCTTAGCGTACAAAAATGCATTCAGATAAAAATCAACAACTATTTGTGATCAATACTTCTTGTAGTTAGGTTGATCGGTGAAGCCCCTTAAACTTCGTCCAGGTCGACATGAAAGCGTTTAATCTATAGGTACGTTCTGTTAGTTTAGTCGAAAGTTTTCAGACGCGTTTTGTTCTTGGACAATGAACGACTGTGCATGTCTCGCTGAATGAACTATTGACAGATTTAATTGTCAAGCTCGAAGTTGATCAAAACTAGACCCTGAGATTGTTAAGCAAGCTTTTGCTCTGCAAACATCACGTCTAGTAGGTGACATTTACTCAGGACTTTGGTGGCTTTGGAAAAGAGTCAAGACGAACTTTGACTCATTATGCAAAGTTCAATGCACCGCTAATATCTCGTTTCTGGTTGTTCCTAGGTGAAAAATGATAAGGACTGATTTCAAAGCTCTTGAAATTTTCTACAAAAACAGTAATCGAGATCATTGCTGTATATTCGATCGTTGGGGAGATATAAAGGCTTGAAAGTCAAGGGACTCGCGATCACTGATGTCTGATTAAAGATTCGATATAATTGGATGTGTCTTTTTGTGCAGGATCCAGCGATCCCTACGTCAAGATAAAATCGGCGAGTCGTCTGCTATACAAATCCCGAACCGTGCATCGGGACCTGAACCCAATATGGGACGAGAGCTTTACTCTTCCAATAGAAGATCCGTTCCAGCCTCTCACTGTAAAAGTGAGTAGAGCCGTACCTGGATTTACATCCTGCTACTGCAGAGTCCAAAGACTTTGGATGATTGAATCTTGTGCCGTGATATCCTTTCATTTCATACAATTTTCGAATGGAAGTAATAATCTCTGATCCAATCAGAAATCGAGAGGACGGTGGGATCCTCGGATTAACGTGATTCGATTTCCTCAGGTTTTCGACTACGACTGGGGTCTCCAGGACGATTTTATGGGTTCGGCCTTCCTGGATCTCACTCAACTGGAATTGGGACACGCGCAGGACGTAGTCCTGGAGCTAATGGACCCAGCGAGGCCCAGACAGCACCTGGGAAATATTTATGTAACCGCAACTTTATGGCCAAAAAATCAACAGGATAAGGAACAGGTTTGTTCGGGAAATTTATTTTCTGATAAAAGAGTGGATGGAGCTGGGAAAAGGCCGATTGTGTTTAATTATACGAAACTGTGTATCAGGATTCAATAAGGGGCCTTTGATAACGTGATTATCTTCAGTGCGAAACATTCACATACAAAGAAGCTGCGTTCACGTTCTCCTTTTACGTTAATACGATCCTTTCAAATTGTCAAGGACTCGTTTTTTGTTCCCCTCTCTCGTAATATGAGGTTCTTTCAAAACTCGTTTACCTCTAAATCCATACAGAAAAAGCATCGGAACTCGAAAACACTGACGCCTTGCTGCAACTCGTCGAAATTTTAGAAAGTATCAGGGTTCAAGAATGATAGATTTTAAAGTTCGTACTCCAATCTTCACTTTGAGAATAAAATCGTTAAGTTATAGCGTTCAAATTGTTGAAGAGAGAAAAATTGCCAAAACACGATGACCACGATTTTTTGATTGGCATAAAATTTATACACCAAGAAAAAAGAAGAAAATTAACGATCTGATAAGAAATCCGTTTCATGGAAGCTTAATTAAGAATTAAATGAAACTATCGTTTAAATTTCAAATCAATTGGTTACGGAGAATAGGAATTCGTGGACCACATTTTGAACCTTGGGTTGACGATTTTTTCCTTCGTTTAAAGTCTGAGATCGCTCGGCCTGTCGCTATGATACTTGGAAGAAGACTGCAGATAACGACTTCTAGAAGTCTGACTTGGAAACTCTCTTGAACTTAATTAAACAAGTAGCGAATCAACACATAAGATACCGAACTTGCGGTACTCTGTAAGTTATTTCAAGTGATCTTTCACTCTAGCAGAGTGAATAGTCAGTCAAAAGAATTTGGATTAATTCTCTCTCATAATTTATCTCTTGACTCGAAACGAAACTACATAACAAGAGTTTAGATTCGTCGATAAAAAAATTACTTTAATTAAGGAAAGGATTCTCACGGAGGGAATCGATGATTAAAATCGAGTTTATCACTCTGCTCGAAGCTATCGACACACGACGTTTGAAATTCCTGCGTAAATGTAGTTTTTTTCACCAATGTATGATCAATCCTGACGTTATAGTCAGAGGACGTGTATTATATGAATCAATTTATCAGTTAAGCCCCAATGACTAACTCCAGGCGTTCGCCAATAAGAAATAGTAGTGTGTATAGGGCAGCGATACCGAAGTGGGAACCCCGTCATCGTATCATAAACGTCGTAGCGAAGCCGTTTCAATTCAATCATAATATTGCTTTCGACGACGACGACGATCCGTACACCACCTACACTTTTCCCCCGTGTCTAATAAAATCCGATAAATTAGCTTTGATAAAACATTTTCGATACAGCACTCGCCTACTGGGCTATTCGCTTCTGTACTACTTCCACTCTGCTCGCTATTTTCTTTTATATTGTTTTTTCTATCGTTGTTACGGTTAACGATAACCGCGGAACAGCAGCAGCCCGCTACACGCTGTTCTTTATGTCTACAATTTTCGAGGCTGTTGTTATACGAACATGATGAGATAAATTTCAAGCGGGTATGACCCCCATCGAAACAGTTTGACCTTCTCAAAGTGCCTATCACCTCCACTTTATTGATCAATTCCGATCAAGACTCAGGGATTATGTCATATTTTACCAAACAGATACAAGAATTCAATCACCAGATTCAGATAATCCGGGGCTTATGTTAGCTGACTCAGACTCCGCTTCTGACTGAGCGAATTGTCTTTGAAACGTAATTTTTGGTCATCTTTTGTACCGATTTGTGCTATCTGGACATCGGTGAGACCACAAATTTGATACAATCTTCAAATTATGACGCAAGAATCAAAATTTGACAAATTGCGGATGCCACGATTTTGATTGTCATCGTTGATCAGATTGATTCTGGTGACAAATGACAGGTAAAAAACTATGAATCATCATCTTATCGCTCAAATATAATATATTGTCCATCCAAAGTTCAGTAACGTTCGAAACGGTCTCTCTTTCGCGCCATGCTCCGGACGTCACTATTCGGTACTACGAGCGCGCCGTCTAGCGTCGTTTGTGGGAACTTCCTGCTCGCTTAACGCTCCGTATCCTCTAGTCCCAGTCGGTCAGAAAGCGTTTTGAAAGCCCAGGTACAAATTGGTTCGATCGACTTTTGAATGATTCCGAAAAAATTGAATGTAGCTGTGTATATGTATACATTTGTGGATGGATTTTTTCCTGTGTAAACACATTTTTTACCGCAAACTCGCAATTGTAATGAAAGAAATCTCTCGAGTCATTGTAATTCCGGTTTTTGTCGTATCATCAACAATATGAATCGAAGAAGAGGGGCATTACGGTCTGCACCGCACAGCTCACAGCAAGATAGTCGATTCGGTGGGGGGGACATACTCAGGTATAGAGTCTGCGGGGCTCTTGCGGTATCGTCGGTAGACGCTTGTAGAGAGGGAAACTTACCGGGATTGTGTTTACTGGCCAGTAAGAACTTAGCTGGCGAACAAGTTTCGATATATACTGTCCGGTATTCCGCTTGATTCTGGTTCATTTGGATGCAGTAGCATCAACAGTTATCCTCGGAGTGTTAATTAATAACGTGACAATTATGCAATATTATTAACAAATGACGTGAAGTTTGACGGCTTGAAGCTTAGCTTCATGTCTGATGATAAGACAGTGAAAATAATTTGATTTCTTTCTCTTACGTTTATTCCGGAGTTCATGGTTCTGGTAAAACCGCAACACGCTTTTAGTCACCATACGCTTCTAATTACTGTGGTAACCGCACGTTATCTCATCGCGTACATATAGCAATGATGAAACCGGAAGTCACAATCGCCAGGATGATAAAAAAAAAACAGATTGATTATTTTTTAATTTATACCACACGACCGCAGGCGCGGACAAAATTCTTTGAGACGCACTTGTGTATCAGCTGCGGCTAAAATTCGTTTTAGACTTTCGGTATTGCGTTCGATACGTCAAAATCTCCATCGAAGATCGTTTCTGTGAGAAATGAGACGGCTTCTGTTTTTAGTATCGGATATGATGCGAATTTATTTTTACACAGAATTTGGCTATACAAAAAAGAAAGAACATTCGAATCTGTGACTTTTTCTTCAATTTTTCCTAGATCTTGCGTTTTTGCATACCTGACGTGTACGCTAAACCGCTTTCTCCGAAGTTATGGAATATTATTATCTAACTGACTCGTGTGTGTCAAACGTCGAAACTCAGTCACGTTTACTGAAGCAGAATCGAGGAATAGATAAGGCCTAATTTCAGAATACTAATTTCAAGGGGAGACCACAATAAAGGCTTTCCATGTATTGCAGATTATTGTAAAAACAGAAAATTTAGGTCAAAAATGGGATTTGTTGCTCCAAAAAATGTCCTTTGACTGTAATTTTCATCTGACAATGTTAAAATTTCGTTTGTATATCGTCACCATTCCACTTGCACAGAAGTTAATAAATAGATTTCGGATAGGTGATCATGAAGATCATGAGAGTTTTTTATTTTTAGAAATAATCAATTTCGATACGTCAGTTACACAACGGAGTCGAACAAACTGATGACTTCGGTAAAATCGCAAAACCGATACTCACTTTTTTGCACTTTATATTATGACGATGATAATGCCATAAAAATTTGCACATTGTCCGATGAAAATTATATGCTTCAGGAATTATTATTGAGGTGAGTAGGTGAGTAGTACCCAAAACACGAATACATTATCAGAGAGATAAAAAGCTGTTCGATCATTCAGTTCGAATCGACCAAAGATAAAAAAAGTAATAATTATGAGAACGTAATCAGACTCAGAGGTGAAATAAAGTTTCATATAGAAAGACTAAATTGAATGACGTGTGTAGTTTGAGAGAATGAAAAAAAGGTCAGAAGTGAATGTTGAGGAGATACCGGTTCCAGAATCTTACTGGTTCTTCAAATCTTTGAATTATATGATATCTCGAATTACACACGTTTTACGTTTATACCGTCCTTGATCGTCATATGATCGGATAAATATCGGTTGAATTGTCGTCGAAGCGATAATAATGAACGATTGCTTCATTACTAATTAGACAACAGATTTGAACTCGTGATAATTTGAGTAAACATCGAACACCTATGTCCGGACCGACTCGTCTAATCTCGGACCAATCTTATCTCTTGTCTCTTGTCACATTACTCATGATTAGAGAATGAAAATTTGATCGGTAACCGAAATCGATAAGAATCGCAAGCGACTCTTTAGTTTCGCTTTTTTTTCCAGTGCCTTGTCTGGGAAAACGTCATCATGGCAAATATTGAACGTTTTATTCAAAATCAACAAACCAACGAAGGTTTTTATCTCACTCGGTAGAAAATTCCACTCGATGTGATCAGTAACTAAAATACAGGTAACAATGCTTGGAGACTATTATCGTCAGCTGTCGAACTTCACCTGGCATAATTAACGCCGATGTCTTAATTATCTAAGTGTCTAATGCGCTAATCTATTCATCTGCCGTTTCCCATTTTTGCCAACGTGGGGGTTTTTCTAGCCAATATTCGCTGAATCGAACTTTAACTACTGCATGTAATTGAGTCGGTTAAAGCATGAAGGCTATGAGTGACGGAAATGAATGAAAATATGATACAGAGTCACTTTCTTGTGACTATGATTAGTGGACTGTCATCGTAGTGAGAGAAATTGATTTGGTACGAGTCTATAAAATTCAATATTGAAGATGATACGATTATTCTGATTTCACAAGCTTATCAATATTCTTACACTTGACTTATAGGATGAAATACTGTATTTAGAAAACGAAAAAAAAAATTTCTAGAAATCAAAAGCGCGAGTGTCGATTAGTTTTCGGATTAAAATTCGCTGAATAGACTTCAGGACCTCCGAAAACCGAGAAGGTAGTTAGAAACTACATTATTTGCAACTTATAAACCATGACTTTTGCGAATTTCTATTGCTTACAAAACAGGGGCTTAACTGCTTAAGATCTAGTATTTTTCTAGAGAACACATGGCGCTTGTGTTCCAGCGTATCTCCAATCAAATAAACGTTACTTTACAATTCCCGGTAAATATCCAACAGGCAAAATCGTATCTCACAGGAAATTCGTTCAGATAAACAAATTCTGGTTAGGCGAACGCGATAGCTAGGTGCTCCAATTTCAAGAAGGGTTTCATTTTTTCCTCTTAAAAACGTCGAACCACAACGCGATAAAACAGAGACCCGTTTCAAAATCTGCACAGTCTTGCTTGAGCTCTTGACCAGAAATCACTCGGTCGTGTGAAATCTGAAAAGTGAAGCATCTTATCAATTGGCATGAAGAAATTATCCAAGTGGAATCGTTTCCGCAATTTCGTTCACAGGCTGATACAATTTGTCAAAGACACGTTTCAGTTCGGTCTGGACGTAGCTGTCTTGTCGTTCGAGCTATTCGACGAGTTTCTCTGAGCCCCAATTAATACCTCTTTATTCAATTTGTGTCTTATAAACTGATCAAAAAGGTCGAACGAATTATCGCGGAATGAAACCACCGCATAGCCACGCGCAGCCTAATACCAGCCATTCCTCGAGTGTAATCAAAGTGTATAACCAAACGCTTCTTTTTCCGCCGTAAAAACAAACTAATATCGTTCATAAAGTAAATATTTAACTTTGAAACAGATGCGAGAGTTCGAAACGAAGAGACAGAAGATATTAAACAAATTGGTTCAAACGATCACAGTCACTGTTACCAATTTAAAGTGAAGTTGTTACGTTTCGTTTTTTTCTACATCCGTTCGATAATGGATCTCGAAAATCGAGAGGAGAATCAGGAAGCTGTCGAAGACAAGGGCGAGGACAATTCTTCCGCGGAGCAGGATAAATACGAGGAAAAAAGAGCCACCAATAAGTCCCTGAATCTGATAATAACGAACGCCACGTTCCTTCAAGCGGAAAGAAGTCAGTCCACTTGGCACAGTATCGACGTGGTCGATAGATCGGTGGACATCGGATCGAGCGACACCGATTTTCTCAGACCTCTTGATTCGAGCTTGGAGGATAATTTTCAAAGTGACAATTGGCCGGTGGTAGCGAGCTTCAAGAAAGTTAGAGAAGAGGACGTCGTCCAGTTTTCGGAGCATAAAATTATCGAGGAAGAATCGGTTCGCGGTATAAAACAAAACTGCAGCAAGGACAAGAAGCACTCGTTGAGATCGGTGTGGGAGAGGCGAGGTGAACACATGGAGAAGATGGAAAAGATGCTGGAGAGTCGAGTGGAGAGGGTGCTGGAAGAACAATTGGAGAAACACCCGTGGCTTCATCCGATAGAGACGTGGATAAGCGAGAAGTGCAAGACACCTTCGTCGTCACCGCATGCGGACGTCTTTGCTGAACCCCAGAGCAGAGATTACGATTCGGACAGTGGGATCGGGGAGAAATCGAGGAGTCCGAAACCCGAAGAGGGAAGAAAGAATCCCGATCAAAAGATAGAGAGATCGATCATAGAACACTTGAAGACTCTCAGGGCAAAACACGAGAAGATCCAGCAGAGCAGGGCTCACGATTCTGGAAAATCGGGAAACCCCGAAGGGTTCAAGTTGACGGAAAGCAGCTCGGATAATCGAATTCCTGAGAGAAAGGTCCTCGAAAAATTCAGGAACGTCAGAAGCGGAGGAAGCTCGCCGGTTGCTCCCAAACGGAACAGAGCTGAGAAAGATAGCGGCAAGATCGTGACCGGTTCTCCGGCTAGTTCTGCCCCTGTGGATGACGATGGAAACAAAAATCGAAGCTTTTTACACTCGAATTCGAGGGAATCACACGGCTCATCCGATCCTCAAGACTCGCCTAGATCGCCCGAAGGGTTCAAACCACTCGCCATAACGCCGCCGTCCGATATCGAGGGGATGGACAACAACGAAGAACCTCTCGAGAACAGACATCATCACGATTTTATAGACAAAATTAAGGAAGGATTTAAGGAGAAAAAAGAAGAATGGCACCGGGTGCGAAGCTTGATTATGTTTTTATGACCGTATATAAAAAATCGAATCACTCTCGGTATTATTACACTGTCCACGACAAAAGTCTCAGAGTCGAGACACTAGTATCAATTCGGATGTGGTCTCTGCGTTGTACTTTGATTTACCATTTTTCCTCTTCCTGTTTCAGTATTTTCAACGGAACACTCGCCTGGTCGACGTCAACAAGAAACTTAAATCTCAAATATGGAGTTCTGTGGTCACCATCGTTCTCGTAGAGGCAAAAAACCTCCTGCCAATGGACATAGAGGGTCTCTCGGATCCCTACGTCAAATTTCGGTGAGTATCTCGTGAAACTCACATACAACTCGATCCTGACGACTGTCCATCGTGGAATGTAGCCTCGGAACCGAAAAGTACAAGTCCAAAGTGGTCCACAAGACCCTGAGTCCGGTCTGGCTGGAGCAATTCGACCTCCACCTCTACGAGGATGTGGGATTTGGTCAGGAGCTCGAAGTCACCGTGTGGGACCGTGACAAGTCTCGGGACGACCTGATGGGCAGGGCTCTGATAAACCTGGCGACTCTCGAGCGTGAGAAGACTCACAGACTCTGGCAGAACCTCGAGGATGGTGCTGGCAGCGTATTCCTGCTCTTGACCATCAGCGGCACCACGGCCAGCGAGACCATCAGCGACCTGGCCGCACACGAGGAGACCCCGCAGGAGAAGGCCCTGCTTCTGCAGAGGTTTTCGCTCCTCAAAACCCTCCAGAGGCCTCAGGACGTCGGACATCTCACGGTCAAGGTAAGTCGATCGACGTCGTCCTCGACGGTGGGAAATGAGCTCAAATTCACTTTTAGGTATTCAGAGCTCAGGGTCTGGCCGCGGCTGACTTGGGCGGAAAAAGTGATCCTTTCTGCGTCCTCGAACTCGTCAATGCTCGACTTCAAACGCAGACGGAGTACAAGACTCTGGCTCCGAATTGGCAGAAGATATTCACCTTGTGAGTATTTCGCGTGCGAAATTGGACGAAAGAATTGGGACCGGAGGAAGCTGATTTTTTTCTCCTCTTCAGCAACGTCAAGGACATTAATTCCGTGCTTGAAGTGACCGTCTACGACGAGGACAGGGATCACAAGGTAGAATTTTTGGGTAGAGTCGCCATACCGTTGCTGAGGATACGAAATGGCGAGAAACGGTGGTACGCTTTGAAAGACAAGAAACTTAGGGGAAGGGCAAAGGGAAATTCGCCTCAGATATTACTCGAGATGACTGTGATCTGGAACCAGCTCAGGGCGTGTGCGAGGACCCTGAATCCGAAGGAAAGAAAGTATATGGAACCAGAGGTGAAATTCAAGAGACAAGTCTTCCTCAAGAACGTTCTCAGGCTGAAAGCAATCATCGTTTTCTTCATAGACACCAGCAAGTACATTCAGTGAGTGAATTTTATTAATGGCACCCCCCTCAAAGACACCAGCTTGAATATAATGATTGTGATAAGCTGTAGTACGTTTCTCTACACTTGACTGACGATTGATTCGATTGCAGGAGTTGCTTCGAGTGGGAGAGTACACCTAGAAGCGTAGTGGCTTTCGCACTTTTCATATTCCTTTGCTACTATTTCGAGCCGTACATGATCCCAACAGCAGCTTTATTGATTTTTCTCAAATACTACATCGTGAGTATCGCAGTCTTCGATATACCCTGATGCTCGACATCATCTTGACGTGGTGTTGTCAATCATGGAATTTCACAGGTCGCCTTGGTCACCGGATGGCCGACTTATCACCCGTCGTCCACCTCCCTGTCCTACGATCCGAACGACCCTGGGGCTGACGAAGCTCCCTCGACACCAGGAGCCATGGACGACGACGACGACGACGATGACAAAGACAAGGTGATTGTCTCTAGTCCCTGCAAAACACACTTTTTTTCTAGCATTCCAATTCTCTACCCTTTTGTTGTAGGAGGAGAAGAAGTCCCTGAAGGAGAAACTCCAAGCCATTCAAGAAGTCACCCAAACCGTGCAAAACTCAATTGGCTACATAGCGAGTCTCGGCGAGAGCGTAAAGAACACGTTCAACTTCACCGTACCGTACCTGAGCTACCTCGCAATGGTCCTCGCCTTCCTCGGAGTGATCGTCTTGTACTTTGTCCCGGTACGCTACCTGATCATGGGATGGGGCGTGAACAAATTCTTCAGAAAAATACTGAGACCTCATACCGTGCCGAACAACGAGCTTCTGGACCTTCTCTCCAGGGTGCCGGACGACGAGGATCTAATCTCCTACAGGTGATAGGAAAAAACAATCATTTCTGTAGAATAGTTTCGATGAATTTTCTCAAACTCTTCCATCGATCGTCTCCAGGGAATTGAAGCCCGTACCGACGCCGGACTGCGAGCGAAGCGGAGTACCAGGACCGGCCGGAAGTGCGGGAAGAAAAGATCAGAGACGTAAGAAGGCAGCGTAACAAAATGTTTCACGGTCTCGTTCGTCGTTCGTCGAACCTGAAGTAACGAGTCCTAGGTCATCGATGACGAGCAGCGTCCTCAAGACCGTTTTACTACGTCGCAAGCTTCTGCAGTCGCTGAAAAATCGTAAGAGTTTCCTCAAACCGGAAGTCAGCAGAACAGACTGATGAGTTTCTCCGTTTCATTCAGAAGATTGAATGAAAAACTTATAAAGTGAGATTTTTTTGTTTTCGTTTTAAAGGACGAAACGAGTAACACCAATACTACTAGCATATCCAAGATGAAAAAAAAATGATAGAGTTAAAAATATCGTAAATCATACTACATATATTTGAATATATAAGAATTATCGACACGCGTACAGACACACAAACACATTTTGATGGCTGTTCAAAGACTAATTATTATTAATGATTACACAGCCACCGAGCATTATTTCGTCCATTGATGTTCTAGATAGCAACAAATCATGTTTACATATAAATATATTGATAATGTAGCTAATTTTCGCAAAGCTTTGAAGTAATTTCTATCGTTTGTAAGAACTATTATTTTTTTCTTATTTTATTTTCATTATTCGCCTCATTAGCTTAGTCGTTGCTTTATTGTAATAATTAATTCGAATAATCGATAAAAAATTTTATACTGTTATTGGTGATAAATTGATCCTATATATTATAAACTATTATTAATAGTCATCGTATTTCTTATACCAATAGTTACATCTGTATATTCGTGTAAACGTGTCTCTCTCCAACTCTATTTCTTTCCTGATACGATATAATATGAATTTTATAACGTGTGATACAGATAAATATCGAGTATTAAAATCAATTGACGGTTTTATCTTCATTTTTATTGTAAGATTCACGGTTGTTAGTTTGTTATAGTTTTCTGAATTCATGACTGAAGAGGGCCTATATAATTCGGCCGCGTAAGTTTTTTTAAAATCTAGTCGTTAGTTCGTAATATCATAATGACGACGATATGATAATGATTATTGACAAAATGAGAGTAAAAAAAAAATAATAATAATAAAATTATCTTTATACATATACACAGACATACCTAAATAATATTTATACACATATATATATTTATTTTTATTATCGTTATACACATTGAATATATAATTTTTAATACGAAAGAATTTTTTATCTCACATTTAAAAAGATACTTTTTCTTCGTCGTTTAAAATTTATTCATTTGATCAATTTCTAATTAACGAATAACGATTGATACAAGTTTTAAGATGCATTATATGTGTGAACATTCCCGGTATGTAAACTAATCTCTCGTTATTAATGACTATAGTTTTTTTTTCCAGAATTATTTGATTATAATTTGTTTTTGATAGTTTCATTTCACTTCGAAATAGCAGATATTGGAGGTCACGAATTTTTTTATCTTCATCTTTTTCATCACTCCACGGGCGCACAATACATACGAGAAAGAGAGAGAGATGTGGAAAATCATTAAGAGGTGAAGTGGCTTGTATTTTGTAACAATTTTTACTCTTTTGTTATATTTTCATAATCTTCCGTACTTTTTACTTCCATACTCTTTGGGTATAATACTAAAATATTTTATAATTTATTTGAAAATACAAAAAAAAAATTCAAAACCATGACGAATAGCAAAGAATGAATAAAACTAGAAACACACTCACACAAAAATGAAATAAAAATATTTAGGTAGTCATTAATCAATTGGATTGAAAATATATATTTACGAATTATTATTACATAAATACTTCCATTTTCTCTGTGTGCTATACATATTATTATTATTATTATCATATTAGATAATGTAATAAAATTTTCAAATTTTTCTTAGCCTAATACTTGTAAAAAAAAAAAAAAAAAAAATTCACGAGAATTTGTCTCGGCACAATCTACTATCTCTTTTTTGAATAAAAAAAATGAAGGAAGAGTTGAAAAACAAAATTCAATGATTGATACTACAAAAGAAGTTGATTAATGGAATATAAAAATGAATAATGTTTAATGAAATCTTGATATATTCGTTAATTGCAGTGATTTGTTCAGTTCCGAAAGATTTCTGATTCTACTTAAAATTCGTGGTATCAAAAATCGATAATTTGTTATCGCGAAACTATATTACATAATTCATAGAAATGTTTAGAAAAATGACCACATTCGAATATAACATGTATCAAATGAAATAAGTCTGATTATAAAAAAAATAAAAAAATAATGAATTCATGTGCAAATATCTAAAGAAAAAAAAATAATAATATATGTAATTACAAATATTGTTAGAGATTTGCGTGCGAAACGTTGCGAAATACTTAAAACCTGACTGATTATTAAATCTTCAAAAGTTAACTAGGTAAAGATGCGGCCAGTATTTTAATTGCGCTAATCGATTACTCAATATATTGAAAATTCTTCGCATAATAAGAACTACACAAACTACTAGAATCGTTAAATCTTCGATCGGAATTGAACTCGCCTAGTTGTTCAAAAAGAATAACTTATTATTTAAAAGAATTTTAAAAAATGTATAATTAATATTAGAAAAGTGATAAAATGGTTATTATATTCATATTATATATATATAAATCATTATCTATAAATAAATGAAAATTTTAATATCCAAAACAAAAAACGTTTGATTTATTCCAACAAAAATGAAGAAGACGAGAAAAATCCTAGAAATTTCCCTCATCCATCGATACGTGCTTCGATGATCCATCAATGTCTTGATTTTCTTGTCAAAATACTTTCCTGCCTCTTGTAAAAAAGAGAAAATGAATCGCCCGATGATTGACGTGGGATTTGGTACATCGAAATGCTCCAGACCTCCAAAAGACAGAATTGAGATTTTGATCTCATCACGGTGTCACAGAGTGAATCCCAGAAGAAAAAAATTCGACGTTCATAGGGAAGCCACTGGTAACTACGTGAGGACTTTGACTGAGATCGGACATGGCTCGGAGGAGAAAGTGACCCGCGAACGTTTGGAAAATGAATAAAATGGAAAAGGAAGCTTCCGATCGGATCCGCCAATTATACACGTATTAGCTACCCACGTGAAGATATGCAATGTCGACTTCCTTGACTAAATTTTCAATCCTGAATCCCATAGAAGTGTAAAAGTTTGTTGAATGTATTGACAAATCGTCGAACAAAGTCAATGACCTACGTGACCGTCAAACCTACCAGTGACACTAATTATTCTCTCATGAATAATCGTCCGTTATGACCATAGGGTCCCCAAACCCCATCTTACGCTCGTTAGTGAGTCTAATGAGTTAATTAAAAACTTCAGACTCCACCCGGGGGAAATTCCCGTCCGGTATTCTTCCGTGCAAAATTGTATCGATTTGGGACAAGGAGGAAGGTATGCCTTTCACAAGATCTTATAACTAATTTTCGGGCAGAAATCGAGGTCAAGTTTACGTCGATCTTCGATATCTGTATCAAGAAACGACTGACCAGTCATCAGGTGCGTCTGTGTAGACACTGGTACCGATTCAAGAGGAGATTTGGTCTGGCATTGAACCCTGGAGCTCCGGTCCAGCATGGTGAATGTGAAAGTAAGATTTCTGAACTCTCTCCATTCACGCGTACGCTCATACTCGTCGGTTATACTTTGCATTTTTAAACAGGACGTATCGATACAAGTTTTACAAACTCAATATCGAAACCCAGGAAATAAAATCCGGGGTTGCATCAGAAGCCCAAAAATTCAGCGTTTTCTGAAAACTTCCTGTTCCTATTTATTGATTTTTTTGCTATTCCTAGTGCGAGGAAGCTATCACTGCAAACGTACACCATCACAATTTACCTGACGGTTGTAAGAGAAACTTTATCGGGGTCTCTTAACTCGTGTCTGGGATGAGAATATGAGGAAGGACCAGTGAGGAATGGAAAGACGTTGAGACTGCATCTGACTGAGTCAACTCATTGGGTTCAAAGTTGAAAGACCTAAAGAAGAAGAGAGTATTGCTACGATATGAACTAAGCTGAGGATTCGTCACGCGTATGGTAGCCTTACGTAACAACTCTAGATTCTGGAGCATTTGCTTATTTATTTACCGTCCATGCGGTAGCCGTGTATAGTTAAATCCGAGCACGTAGATAAGACTGGAGTCTATGTATGCGCGTTGATTTTTAACAGCTCTGGAATGTCAAAGAGCTAGGACACATGAAGATGTGACTGTACGAGCCACTGCGCGTAGGTGTGATAGAACGGGGTACGTGTCTGAAAGTGATTTCATAACGAACGAAACTCGACTCATAAGCATATCTAAAGAATGAGTGCAGCACTGAACAGAATGATTCAGAGTCAGACACAGTTTCAACGATTCGATTGCGACGAGAATACAAAAAAGTGTGTATACATCAAAAGTTACACTCGATTTTGAATTAAGATACTCATCTGGTGATAAGGGGCAAGGGACGCGACGTTTCGTCTTGTGTAAGTGCGCCTTGGACGTGACCCACTTCCGGTCAAGTTCATTGCTCATCTGCTTGATCATGTAAATAGCGTTTGTGGGATGGGAGGATGGCTGAGTGTGCATACCTATGTAGTACACTTACGTCTTAATAGTGAAATTTTTAGCACGTCATTCAGAGCGTAACTCAATTATCCGTAACCTGAAATGGAGTTTATAATAAAATAGCAAAGATCTGTATCAAGATACCATCGAGAACGAGCACGATTCAACTTAGCGACACTTGCATAATCAATTTATCTAATCGAATCAGTCAGTCAAGAGATAAAACAGAATCGTTACAATGTTCAAAATGTACAAATCGTCATCCCCTGTTTGAGTGAACCTCGAATAGATTCGATATTTGAAGCTTGGGAAACAAAAATTATCGATAAAAAAAGACCGAGCTATTAATTCATTGCAGCATTAGCGCAAGGCTGCAATTCTTCTGTTGCTTCTTTTTAATCACAAGACTCATTATCCTAGGAGACTACAGACTATAATTACGGTCCCGAGATCAGAGTCTCAAGAACGGTGTCTCAGGATGGAATGCATTTTACTTTTGGGCGGGGCTCCGGCACTTTCTCCTCACAATTTCAATCCCAAGTCGAAACTAACGACTACACGAGATGAGAAAGGGGTGAAAAGATGGACGGATGCAGAACACGTTTTACTTTTGCTTCCATTTTCCTCAGCGATTGAACCTCCCAAATTTTTCACCAGTCTTAATTTCTCTTCGCCGAGTTTGTTACTCAACATCAAACGAATTCAAGGCCTTATCTCGTTCGGATAGAACGAATCTGAGGTTTAAAAAATCGTTCTGTAATTAAAGAGCAGCAGATAGAGGCCGTCCAGCTCCGTGCCGGATGTGGTCGTTGTAAAGTGTGAAACAATTGAATTCTTTACATCCTAATCTATGGTGTTCGAGAAATTGCGCAAGGGAATCAACAAATATCATCAGATACAGCGTAAGAAATGAATTCTTAATGTCCGTACAACACATCCGGGATCTTTGTTCTCTGTCATTATTTTTATTGTTATTTAAATTTAGTTCTTTGCTACTCATGACCGCACATCAGCCTGTCTAAAATCCGGAGATCAAGTCGTCCGTAAAAATTTTAGGCAAAGGCCGTGACACGATTCCATAAGGTGTTCAAATCCTTCTCATACTATCCGACCGTACTTTACAGAATAAATTGAAGCTAAAATGTAATCGGTTTGAGTCTGCGAAAAGTGAGAGGCGATAGTTTTAGTGTGTAGAACGAGGGATTGTAAGACTTTTATTATTACGTAATTCATTACGCCTCGATCGTGGTCTAATTTTTCTTCTTTCGGCTACTGTGGACCTAAGGAGTCGGTCAAGCATGAATAAGGAGTAAAAAATAACTGGATCTCCGAGTTTTTGGGCGGATCCTTTAGAAAGGATTTCGTGAATCGTGTTAATTATCAGTTCCTGTTATATATATCGCTAATAGATCATTTGATTCTCGATTTCCCTGTTATGTAGCGTCCAGAGTCCAGGCCAGACCCTATTGCGTGGCTTCGGGTCATTGATACTTCGCTTCTACGGCTCCAAGAGCCCCAGGACCAACTTGCGAAAGAGGTAAGATCGAATATAATGCCCGGAAATACACCGATTGCATCTTCCTGCCGGAGAGATTAAACGGAGGATGGAATATCCGAAAAAAACAGAGGTTTTCTTACTCTTGTCGATGTACACCTGATGTTTCAAAAGTCGAAAAAAATGTTGAAGGTGACCTCAAGGACGGAGAAATGATTGAATTGGTTCGAATTGTACGTTTGTCCCCGAATGATTCCATGGTGAGAAGTACTTTTTTGTCAGTTTGAATAATTATCGTACAGTATTCGAATTCCGGATACCAAAGACCCGTGCGATAATGAATAAGTTGGACAAATATCAAAGAGATATAGCACACACTGTGTTCTATGGACGAGCACAAGTAGATCACAGAGCGTATAGATATTTTTATGCGTTTGCTCCAGTGAAAGGAAAGACATACTTGCTCGGGGAGACCTAGATTATATGTTTGTCTATCCAGGTACCACATTTACCTATCATCTACGCGACGACCTCACGTGTGATAAGGCTGACCACTGCATACCGATCACGAAATAAAAAATACACACATAATATCACCTTGAATGCTTCGAAGTGGTGAGAAAATTATTTGTTCTGGACCGATTTAAGCTTATGATCAGGATCCTGAATGTTTGTCCTCGGAGATATACTTTTCCCTGAATCGTTCGGTCCACATTTTGGAAAGTTATTTAGATTACCGGAAGTCTAGAGAAAGAGAAACGTGTGGGAAAATCTAATGCGACGATAAATCGTAACGATCGTATAATTAATTCCACTGTCAAAATTTTATGGGGAAACCTGTTTCACTAGTCCTTGAACGATTTTAGTTTGTTAAAGAGTGAAATATCGCGGGATAAAATTGATAGGTGGTATTTTGTCGATGATAACTAGCGATCGTTTCAATTGATTTAAGACACCCCTAGATCGTTGGTGTCGAGTCGTGTATTCAAGAAGGAAAGTCTTTCTCTCGTATCACCCCAGTCGAAAGAGGCAGGAGAATTCTCGGCGACCACCTGGATCTTGGTGGGGAGAGTATATAGACTGTCCACTGCGACCACATCCTCTCAAACTAACCAAGCCAGGCTGAGACCTCGGGACGGTCGGACAAAAGTCGAACGAAAAAATATAAAAGAAGAATTGTCTCGTTCTTGATTCGATACATCGAAAAATTAACCGGTAGCGAAAGGGAGTGTGCTGAAAAAAACGAATCGTTGATGGACATGCGGGACACGGGTCAGTGACACAAGTGATTCAGTGCGAAGGCCTCAGAAGAAGAGATCGACGATAACAACGGAAATCGAAAGTCCTGATTTTCTTTTGTCAATTTTGAACATTCCAAGTGACTCAGTGAAGGATAGTCGTCGATACACCATGGTGAGTATTTTTATAATTGAATAAATTCGTCTTCGAGAGAATCGAAGTCTCCTGCATAGGAAAGACCTCAAGTATAATTTCTTCGCTCTTTACTGCTCCGGGTTGAATTTTGTGATTGAGAATAATCTACGTGGATGTCGTAGGAAAATCTCTATTCCAGACCAGCGCTAAGTGCTCCCTTCTCTTTTACCCGATGAAAAAGCTACAGACTCGGACGAGTCTCGAGTCGCGGTATTTCTTGAAAAGGTATTGGTCCGGCTTCAGCCTGGTTCACATACTGACCCACTGTCTCACGGTTCTTGATAAATCTGTAAGACAACTTTGTTCTTCTGCCTGATTGTAAGCCGATCTTAATTCTTCCGATCGGTATGATGATCGATGACCGGACTGGATGAATTCGAGTTCGAATTTGACCGCCTTAAACGAACCGTCAGGATGCTGCCGATGGACCAAATGGGTCAGTGTGTGAGCGAGGTGCTCGGTCGGGTCACTGATCTTGTACTCGACGATGTACGAAACTCTTTCGCAAACGGATAGGTGTACGTGACGAGACTATTTACTCGGATTGATCACAGAACTGGGTTGAAATTCTTTCAGATTCTGAGAAGAGTAAAGAAATCCGGTGAGCTTGAGGTGCGTCACTATTCCACCCTGAAAATAATTGCATAATCTTAGGATTTCTGCGGACCAGGAAGTTGGGAGTTTCACGCCTGTTGGTTACAAGTAGTCCATAGCCAGTCTCCTCACGTTTCTTTGAACACATTTGCAGTGTAACTTTTTTTTTACCGTCGATCGATCGGGGTCCTAAATCATTGATTCATTCAGCCAGATCATTTCCTTTGAAATTTTTCATCATCAAACTAGGAACCACGGTTCTTGTTCCGTCTTGTTTCTCCTCGGTCCATTTGTTTCTCTGTTAATCGCTACCTTAGTGTGAGTTACCTAATATTCCACATGCAACTTCTCCCGGCGCCACACACTACCGTGAGAGAAATTAATCGCTGCAACGCCTTGCTGCACCTGCAGCACAGTTCAGACCCAGAATACTAGGCATTAGATTCGCACTGAAAATTATCTTAACCGTTTCAGAAACGCATATTAACCAACGTATTAATAATTTTCTAAACGGTGTGAGAAAGTGAAAATTCTCTGCAGCCTCCGATTTCAGTATTTTCTGGCAAAAATCATTCTGTAAACTGCACCAAACTCTATGCGGTTTCTTGCGGACGGAGAAAGGTGCTGACCTCGTTTAAAAAACTCATTATTTCCTCGATGAAGGATCATTTTGGACGTTACATGATTTTCGATTCAGAATTCGATGATTATAGGTCTCTCGATTGTATGAACTTAATTGATGTCAATTAGGGGGAGGGAGGGGGGGGGGGGGGCTGAAGCTGATACACGTGTTGATGATTTATTATGCGTGGCGTTTATAGTTAGGTATGCATCATTACTTTCTCCATACGTACATACGTCGAGTATTCGGAACGTACCGAATAATTATTTCGCAAGGTCTTTTCAAGATTTTTACTAATTCTTTAACTAGAACTTTAATGAATTTTCTTTTTCGGCCATTCAAATCTGCGCTTTCGAAAAATAGACTAGATTGTTGATTCTGTCTCATTGTTGAAGTTAACATAATTAGGATGGGTGAAATTGTGGGTCATATACCGTCATTAAAAATTAATGGAGGATGAAATTTCTACAATTTTTTGGGTAAAATAACCGAACTTAAAAGTCAGCGGACAATTAGTATTATCGTTTCTTTTCTATTTTTGAAAGAAAATGACAAAGCGTGGGATAGAAAGTTAACTCGTTGGACAAAATTTCTGTGACACAGAAATCGTGTAACTTTTTATCTCATTGGGACAGCGCAGAACTGCAGTATCCCTACAGCGTCGTGCCAAGGCTTTTGAAATCGATTTTTCTCATCAAACGAAATGGCTTTAATCGTTATTCACGATTGTATTTCAGTGTTTGCAGGTATGCAATTTAATAGAAATCAAAAGATTCAGTTTATCACAGTTCGTTAGGCAGAGTCTCACTCCAGATATCGCGGTACGAGATGCACGTATTAAACATACCCACGCATGTATGTATGTACCTATAATAAATCGTTAAAACACGCGATAAGAATATACCATAACTCATACACGTTCATTACGATATAGGTAATAACTACGATCTTAATTATCGTTCATCATTATACCTACCTGTGTCTACGTACTCCCGTTGTTACGGTACGCGAGGTTTCAGAAGGCCGACTACATTCACTGTATCCTCATACTCCAGAACTTTGAGCCAATTACAGAATTCACACAGCAGTCTGAGTAAGACCAGTGTACGAAAAATTCACAAGAATCTCTAATTCCTGATCCTAGAATGAAGATTATTCGTCGCCTCCCACGCTAGACCCTAATCAAATGAAGTTTTTTTTTCTTGTTTTACTTCACGGGTGACATCTCGCTCCCGGCTGCTTCTAGGCGAAAAATGATTGAGACCAATTTTGAAGGTGATCAAATTCTCTACAAGAAAGGTTCAGGTGATTTTTCGCGAATGATGTACCGC
The DNA here is from genome assembly GCA_018420115.1 of Euura saliciscinereae. Classification (NCBI taxonomy): domain Eukaryota; kingdom Metazoa; phylum Arthropoda; class Insecta; order Hymenoptera; family Tenthredinidae; genus Euura; species Euura saliciscinereae. The sequence goes on along the minus strand of JAFFZH010015632.1, from coordinate 49,533 downwards.
TTGGGAGATACAGACGTTTATTGTTTCTGAGTTTAATGGTATTCAGAGTTTCAAGTACCTAAAGATCGACATTTTTGTGTCGTTTATTATTTCCCAGGATTGAGTGAAGCCGGTATACCAGAGAGAGGTTGTTCTATCAAGTAAATTTTGTGACCACAAAGGATTAGAAATCTTGCCACAAAACGTTTCGAACAATGGGATATTTATTAGCACCCGCTTTGTAAATGCGTATTATTACATTTGGTTCCTGATTCGATTCGTGCCTGGCGACATTTCAATCTGCGGTTTATAAAACTGATAGATATAAACACTTTCCAGACCGCGTTCTATCGATAAATACATCGTTCGTGAACCACAAATGTTTTCAATTAAAAAATCCTCCTGCAATTTGAACAAATCGTCAATTATGAAATCTGAATGCAATCGAAGATCGGTTAGCAAGAAAGGAAAGACTAATAACGATCATTCCTGCCCGTCAATTGAATCATTAAAATTTGTAGCCTGTAACTACGATTCCCTTCAGATAATTTCACCGATGAATGAACGCTTTTGCAAATTTTTTTAAATCGATAAATCGTTTTTCTTGATTCTTTCAGATCGTCAGGCGCCATTTAATCCCGGTGCTGACGATCGTCCTCACATTCTGGGCTCACACAGCGTCCACGAAGGGTGAGAGATGGTCTCGTCAAGTATTGAACAGCGAGTGGATACCGCTTGCAAATCCTAGGTCACTCCAACCGGGTACCGGATCTCTGTCTGGATTGACTTCCGGTGTTGGAAATCCGGCGCAGGCGCTTCCTCCCGTACTGCGAGAACAGTATCAACAGCAATTATTGCAGTTACAAGAAACCCAGGAGAGCATACAGAAATTATTGCAGCTCCAACAGCAGCTCAGAGCTCAGCAACAGCTGCTGCAGGTGTGTAACCGAAATGCGATCAAAGTTGGCGAATTTTCTCTGCCATAAGCGGACAGTGAAATGCGGTTACGTTTTTTAGGTCCTTTTGCTTTCAGTCACGGAACAATTCTCCTTTTTTTTTTCAAGAATGAAATTTCTTTTGCACAATCTATTATTTGTAGAAATCAATTTAATCTAAAAACTGTATCGAGTAGAATAGAAAGAAAAAAAGAAAGAGAGACACGATTCAGATTACTCAACAGATAACGGAAATTAGAAATGTTTCTCCATTACGAAAGATATACGCTAACATTCGAACGATGAAAGTTGATCTCTGGGTGAATTCGCACTAGCCAAACCGTTTTTATGCCACTTGAGGCAGATTAATTGACGGCTTACTCAAGTTTCCATAAAAACATGCAGCTCGATTTAAGATCTGATCCGAAGTATATTCTCTGTCTGATTTTCATACAGGCCCAGTCTTATGTCCCGGAAAGTTTTTCGAACGATGATGAAAGAAAGTCGGCGCTGGCTCACAGCGTGATTGCGAATCTTCAGACACTTCCGCAACTAGCACCAGGCGCTTTGCTGCCTTCGCCCCCCGCGGATCAACCCCAACTACCGGAATTCACCGCGCAGAATTTTCTGGTGAGAAATCCTCCGAACGCAGTTCAAAACGAACAAAGGCAGGATAATCACGGTTCCGGAGAGCAGAATAGGGAACAAACCCAGGAAAACGGTTCTGGGATCAATCAGGAAAAGACCAGAGATCACTCGAGCGGACGAGGAAATTACAATAGCGCTAAACAGGTGATGGACAGTCGGGCTCCCCAGCAATTCATCTCCCAAACTACCCAGAGCTCGGTGCAAGACGAGAATCAAGGCGAAGAAGAGGTATGTTTCTTCAACTGCAAGGAGATCATAGGCGAGATACTTAGGTAATCGATTTTATTTCTTCAAGGTCCAGCTTCTCTACGTCCCTGCAGAGACCCTGGCACAGCGTGATCCCAATAAAAAGTCACAGAGGGTTCGTAATCGCAAGCAGTTCTCCTCCCAGCAGCAGCAGCAGCAGCAGTCTCGTCAGCAGGCCAGGTACCAGCAGCAAGGAGATGACCTTGGAAACCAGGGTCTTGAGGGAACCAGGCCGTCGGCAGCCCAGCAGGCATTCGCTCACCGAGTATTGTACGAGCTGCAACAGGATCAGGCCGAGCGAACGAGACTCCAGCAGGAGGAGAGGGAGAAGGAAATCGCGAGATTGAGAGACGAGGAGAAGGAGCTCGAACGACAGGCTAAATACCACCAGGAGCTCGTGGCGAAGGAGCAGGAACTCAAGAGGCAGAAGGAGATCGATCTCCAAAAGGAATTGGAGAGACAAGAGGAAGCAGCGAGGCAAAAGGAACTGGAGAGAATCAGAGCGGAGGATGCTGCCCGGAAGGAGGAGACCGAAAGACAATTGGTTCTCGAGCGACGAAAGATTGCGGAAATCCGTGCGAGGTCGGAGGCCGAGGAAAGACAGGCCGAAATCGACAGACTAGCCGCCCTCGAGCGACAGAAGGAGGCCGAGATCCAACGGGCCCTCGAACAGCAGCAGGAGATCGAACGGCAGCAGGCCGAGGAGGAAGCCAGGGCCCGGACCCAGCTCGAAGCCCACCGCCAGGCGCACCAGGATAACATAGAGAAACAGAAACAGGCCCAGATAGACGCGGCCGCCCTGGACGCACGGAACAGAGCGCAGAATCAGGCCCAGCAACAACATCTGACGGAGACTACGAGGCCCAAGGGAAACAGACAGCGACCGAGGAAACAGCCGCCACCGAACCAGCCCCCACTGTCGGTCTACATGGGGAGCATCAGCCCCGTGACCAACCCCGAAGACCTCAGGGTTTCTGACGTACTCACGATCCTCAAGGACGCGAAGACCATTTCGGTTCTTGAGACCGTCGGGCAGAATATTCCCCAGGTCTTCGTGGGCCCCACGAGCCTCGAACCACCATCTGGCTACGCGAAGTTTGACCTTCCCTACCTGTCAGCCATCGATAACAACCGGGTCGAGCGAAAGGTCGACAAGCTTCCCTTCTTTGTGGCTCCTCTGAGCTTCAAGCCGCCTCCAGGGTACTCGAAGATCCCGTTTCCAGCGCCTCATATCGGATCCGTGGTCGTTAACACTTTGGATAATGGGATAGAATCGCTGGACGGACGTAGGACGGAGCAGGCGCTGAGGCCGTTGATCGAACCGAATTCTTACCAGGGTGATCACTTTGCGCCTCAAGCCACTCCGGACTATCCTCAAGACGGTTTTGTCTCGTCGAGTACACCTAGGTACGAGGCTACGTACTCGTCCACTCCGGCGTCTGGGACCAGGTACAGACACAGACAGTTCTACAATGACAGGAACCAACAGGTTGTCTCAACCACCGAACCCCTCGTGGGCACCAGGACCAAGTTCAGACAGTACTACCAGGAGGAACAGGCCACTCCGCAGCCTCAGTATCAAGAGACCACTGCCGGTCAAGAGCAAAACGACGGTGGAAGGCTCAATCCAGTTGTTCAAGAGGAACACCAGACGGTGGGAACCTTCCAGAATTTGAACCAGGATTACGTTGCTAGTCAGCTCCAGTATCCCGCAAACGAGCAGACCGTCAGGCCCGAATACACTGCGGCTCATCAAACCGAGGAGACCAGAACCTCTGTGGAACCGACTCAGTACACGATTTCTTCTGAATTGCCAAAGATATCATCGCAGCTACCTGGACTCGTAAATTCTCTGATCGAACAACAGGAACAGATCGCCAAGACGGTCCCGTCCACTACTACACCGGCCACCACCACTACCACGACCACCGAGACTCCCACAACGACGTACAGAGCGCGGGGAAGACAGAGGTAAGGGTGGCAAAGGAGATAGGGAGACTTGAAGAATGCTTCTATTTCACAGTTATTTTGGTATTGATTGATTTCGACTCCGTTTCAGGGGCAGACTCGTTCCCACTCGGGCACCGACCACGACGGAAAACGTTCCGACTAGGTCTTCGGTCACCGAGAGGCCTCGAAGACCCTACAGCAGGTCGAGGGTCCGTCAGGGCTACGCGACCACCACCGAAACCTACCACGAGACGATCCACGAGACGCCAAAGACTAAATTCTCTGGAACGGAAGAGAAGAATCATTTCTCCGGTAACGAGCAGCCACAGAGGAGACCTGTACAGAGGACACAGAGATACAGGGGACGAGGAGGGGACAAGAATGCGGTCCAACCAGAGGTAGACAAATGTCCTTTCAGATTATATCTCGGCGCCTAGAATCATACTGACGTGAATCATTCCCAGACTGACTTAATCTTGATAATCTAAAGACCGGGGTTACATTATTCCGAGATCTTTTTGTGCACGAAATATTATTCCATGAATATTTACTTCACCGGGGATAAATAAATATGTAGAAACACGCGAAGTGGCTCAGTTTCGTCGCAGATAGGAAGAATTCCGTGTCGCAACGAATCGATAAACGATACCACTGTATTCAAATCGCTTTTTGATTTCAGGCTCGTCCGGAGCTGGATGAAAACTATCCCGCAAAACATTCCATTCAGGGACCAAGCGCGATTCAGAATTCGAACGCGCCAATTTATCGCGAAGAAGCTACCGTCCCATCGGCAACTCCTCAACTCGAGGAGAGCCTTCGTCCGAATGCACAGCCTCTCCAAGCTGTGTCCGAAGCAGCAGTCACTCTCGAACCGGGAGCTAATTACCCGACGAACTTTGGCCAGACGAGAGTTGAGCAGAGTCCAGTCAACGGGTTTAACTACCAATCGCAAAATGAGAAGTTCCCAGAAGCTGGAGTACAGCATCAGTATCAGACGACCGACAGTTTCGACCATCAAAGGTCTCAGAGCCCCGAAGAAGTTTACAATTTCAACGGTAATCAGGCGCCGAGTTCGCCTGGGACGGTGAACATCGATCACTTTCACAACACTGACGTGAACCGCCAAGCATACGGCTTCAATACTCAAGGGAGTCAGAATTCATTCCAGGATTCTGATAGCCTGAAGGTCCCCGAACAGCAGGCCACCGCTCCCGTCTTCGACCATCCGGAGGACCACCTGATCCAGGCTCCTCCAAACCCAACGACGGAAACCCCGGAGGTAGACTGTCATCCTGATCGATGAATCCGGGTAAATTCCAGTCTTCGATCTTACGCTCCTCTTCGTTACAGCCCACCCTGACGCCAGCGCCCCTGACCGTTCGACACAGAGTCCGAGGTCGTCCTCAGCGTCCCCACGCCGACGCTCCGATCCAGACTCGCCCGACCGGATCACGCGACGAATTCGTCAGATTCAGCGCCGTCAACCAGGACAACGTTAGGCAACACTCTTCGGGGAGGGTTCAAAGCGGAACGAGACAGAGGCAGAGAAATCGTCAGGGGAACCAGGCCAGTGTTCAGACGGAAGGGAATGACTTTGTCAGGCTTGGATCACCCGCTCAGAGGACGACCACTACCACCACCACCAGTACCACGCAAGCACCCCAGAAGGAATTTGAAGACGTTGAGTACGGGTTCATCAGGCCGCCTAGCTTCAAACCGATACATCCGGTCGGCGATGTGGCGCCGACGTTCCGCCCGAAATACGAACAGGTTTGAATTATTTTACTCCCGCAGTTTTAATCCGCGTTTATACGGTGTGAGCGGAAGTGATTTTCTCTTCTCTTTCCGCAAATGACGTCTGTAGGGAAAACAGAGAACGCGGAATTTCCAGTACAAGAACTGGGTTAATGAGACATAGAAGGCGTAGAAAGAAATGGTATTCTCTCAAATTCTCACGAGTAAAAATATCCCTGCGGACTTATCCTCTGATACGAGCGTAAAAGAGTTTAGCTCGAATGATTTATTATTCTTGAATCGATTAGAACCCCCTACCCTCGCAATTTTAGAAAGTCTCGACAGAACTTGGCTCGACTCGGAGGGACGAGGGTCGATTATTTCCCAAGGGAAAGCACCGTCCTTACCTTTCAGCTTTTAGTGAAACCCCGTTACGTTAGCTTCTACGCAATTGATAACTTTACGTTCTTATAAAAACCAAAAAAAATGGATAACAGTTCATAAATCGTCAATTCGTACCAGATTCAAACTGAAGAGCCTACGAACGATGCTCCGGTGGAAGTGAACACCCCTCAGTCTCAGATCATCAAGAATCGTCAGAAGTATCAAGTGATGAACCGAAGACCTTTGACAAGGTCGACCGCAGCCCCGCAGCAGCTGACGACAACGGCTCAGCCCCCAGTGCAGGAGGAAGATTACACGGTGAAACCATTCGATAACCAGGGTGTGAGGAACCGCGGAAGGGTTCGCAGGCCGGGAAAGAGGAGGACCACCACCACCTCGACGACCACCACGACCACGACGACTACGACAGAGTCCATACTTGACTCCAGCAACGAACTACCCCACGATGAAAATTATCCACAGATCATTCAGGGCGTCCCTGCAACCCAACCTGAATCACCCAGACGGACACTTTTCGATGAAGAACTGAAATCTCCACATCTGGAAACACTGCCGCAGGCCGAAGCTCTGCAGAGACCGGGGCAATCGCACCCTTTCCAGCACCAGGATAACGTGAGTTGATATCACGACTTCGTGCTGGTCACTTTTATGATTATTATATTATACTCTTCCTTGCCTCAACTGGTCAATCGGAAGATCATAATTTTGAGGAATTTTGAAACACATATGTCTATCCGCCACGAAGACATTCGTGTGAAACTTTTTGGACGAGGTTCTTTTTGCAAAAATGTGAATCGTTTCTGAAGTGATAAATGGAAAGCGAACGCTACAGCTATAATCCAGCCCCAGAATCATTTGGTTGATGGATTGATCGCTGGTTATAGTAGATTCTGACGTATGCGTAAAGAAATATTGTTTCCTTTTTTTATTTTGCTCCATTTTGCACTAATAAATTTCAGTCATTATATCCCCTCCTTCAACTTCCTTCCCTCCAGCGTTTCCAGCGACCGTCTCGGATGTGTAGTTTGAGAGAAAATATTTTCACCAGTCACGGTCGTGGAACTAACTTTTACGAATCATTATAACGTGGTCCCTTGGGACACGCTATACTTTACCAAGGGAAAGGGGCCTACTCCTGAAAAATGAGGGTCGATCTTTGATTTATCGCTTTATTCTTTAGATTTTTATTCCTCCTCACTTCTTTCGACGTACAGTACAGCTACTTTTACGATATAAACTGGCTAGTTTTTCAAACGACATTTTTTTCCCCCAGACGCAGTTTTCTGGGCAGGATTTCGTCCTGAATTTTGGACTCGGTCCGGACCACGAAGACGCTCATGACCAAGAGTACGACCAAACCCAGATAGCGAGTACCGCGCATAATCAGCGAAAATACAGCCAGATAAACCGAGGAAACTTTCATCCACGTCCCGGAACCAACCCAGTCGCCGATATCGAGGGCGCCGAAAGTCAGTGGTCGACGAAATTGACCCACTCCTCTTTCCAGCCGAGCTCGTTGGTCAACCAAGTACCCGGTGGCGGGAAGAACGCCGAAAGGCAAGATAAGAGCGAGGACTCGTTCGACATTATAACCGCCGGACCCGACCTCGCCTCCGTGGACGTATTGGTCACGAGTAACGGCACCCACGAGCCTAGGGACATAGTCGTGAACGCCAGCTATCTGGGAAACGCGAAGAAGGAAGGACTGGAGCTCAAGGAACCCCGTAGGAGACCCGTTATCGAGGGGAGAGCGATCGTCGAGCGGAAAAACGACACCTTCGAGGAGGACAATCCGACACTGGACAAACTCCAGTTCTGGAACAACGGAGAGGACAAAGAAACCATCCTGAAAATCGAAGAACCAGAAAATACACAACTGAACCCGGACGGCTTCACTGAGACTCCAAAGATCAGCGAAGAAACCACAAACTTTTCTTCGGGCCACACCGAAGCAGACGCGGATGCAGAAGAGCCGACGACCACGAAGAGGGTAAGAGTCTTGTGTCTTGTGGGTGGATGATTTCTTTTTTTCTGTCTAGTCCTTGTGGTTAACCATTGTTCGATTTTCAGACCGTCCAGCGACGAAGAAGAATCCGAGTCCGCGTCAGGCCAGCCGACGATTTCGTCAGTGCAGAATCGCAGCATGTGGGATCCACCTGGAATTCTCTGGTCAGAGAGAAGCAGAATTACGACAAGTCAAGTCGCGTCGAAGACTTCAAGACGACCATCGTACCCTCGACTTCGTCCACCACGGAAGCCACGTCGGTCAAAACATTCCTTGAAGAGTTACTCGGAGAGATGACCAAGGATAGCGATGCGGAAGCCACTCCGACAACCACAGATGCTCTCGATGTCAATCGAACAACAACGAGTGAAGGACGAACTGAGGTCCCGGAGGCTACGACCACGCCGACAACCACGACGAGTTTCAACAGTGCTGACTTCGGCAGTACGACTGTTCCTGAGGTGGTGACCGATGTCACCACTGACAAGAGCCCAGAACCGTTGGTGGAAAGCCTTGAGAAAGTTGGAAGGACCGAGTCGGTATTGCAGCAACACAAATTCAGACCAAAGAATCCGCACAAGTCGTGGTGGAATCACAATTTCGAGACTGAGACCGAGACCCCGAAGACAAAACCCGAAATAACATCTACTGTAGCTGCAGACCCTGAAGATTCGACCAGCGAAGCAACCGCGACTACAATTGCAGAGGAAACAGAACACAGTCTCTCTGACTACATGGACGCGTTTTTTGGAACCGTGCCCAACGCAGAAGACCACGAAGAAAAGAAGATCGAAGAAACCGCCATTACCGTCGAGGGTTCTGAATCGTCTGGTGTGAAAATAATCGAGGAAGAGACTCGATCACGGGAAGACAAGGAGACGAAAGTCGCCCCGAAGGTGATATCCGAAGAGAATAAGAGCAACGTTTCCGACTCTGCGGAACCTGAAGAGTTCCAGAAGATGACGAACACCGAAGATTCGACGACGCTCAAGGCGGCGGAAGAGGTCATCACGACCTTGGGAGAGGAAACGACGACGATATTCGTTCCTCAAACAACACCGGAAGTCCCGTTGTCGCCCGAAGAATTGACAACGGAGATTCCATCGACGACGACGACGTCGAAGCCGAACACGAGCCCCAACAATCAGATGGCTAAGGTTCTCCGCACATCTACGACAACGGAAGTTTCTCATATGACTGAAATCTGCTACAGAGGCCGTTGCGTTAAGACAAAATCTCGTAAAGAAGTGAAGCGGAAATGAAAAGCTTCTTTGGGTTTCTGGGAGTTTCTCTCTTTCAACAACACCTCTCTCTTTCTCTCACTATTGAAGAGGTCACAGAGCAAACCTCCCTCCGCTGCACCGCTGTTTCTTCTTGACTGAAAACTTTTCAAATTCGATATATATTTGCAGTCTCGCAAAGCTGTTGCAGCCCCAAACTGCGAAAACCTAATCGCCAATCATGATAATCACGTGAGCAATATCATTTCTTTTTTATAGGCTCACGTCAGTATATAATATCAAATTTTAAAAAACAAGATAAAAAAACTCATCGCATCATGAATAAATTATTACTCGACACTATATTTATACAACATAATATATATATGTAAAATTAAATGTATAAATGCACGTTATACATATTTTATAATAGGATAGGAAAAACGTGGCATATATTCAAGTGGCGGATATCGAAATCGGCTAATCACGTCACGAATTAATATTAAATCTATTTAATTTATCATACTATTTTTTAATATTTAAGAACTATAACGAAATACGAATATCAATGTACCGTTATAAGAAAAATCTTTTTAATAAAAATATCCAGTAAATATAATAAAATATTTTCAACGACTAAGATTTATTGGAAGAATTTATCAGTCCTGTGACGAAATGAACATTTCCGTGGCTCAAACTCTCTCTCTCTCTCGCTTTCTCTCTGGATCGATGTCTTGTGTAATATTTACACAAGTTCCCTATATCAGTTTATACTTCCGCGGTCACATTGATTCGAAGGTCCGCCCTTCGGCCCTTCAACCCTTTCTGTTCTGCTGAATTTTTCAATTAAATTCAATTATTACTGGCACAGAGATCCTTCAGTTACATGTGTCTGATCGTAAATCGTATTTAATTTGACAAATTCCGCGAATTTCTGAACCCTGAGAGAACGTAATTAGCTCAAAACCATCTATGTCACACTTCCAAGTTTTCAGACCTGAGTTATTACAGTCCCTACATGCCAAGACGAGAGGAACGAAGGGCGATTTAAACTTTAAATTACGCAATTAACGCGATTATTTCTCTGAAATTACTAACTTGGAACATTCATACCCTCAGTTACACAATAAACACATTTTACACATCTTTTAAACGTAGACTCCAACCATGGGCTGTGCACGTGCCACATCGAACCATCGATCCGCTAAAAAGCTCTGAAAAAGTCCTCGAGTATTTCTACAGCATGAGGAAATGAACATGGATGGTCAGGCGTTCAATGTTATTTGAAAGATTCTGAAGAACGTGGAAGTATGATTAAAAAAAACGGTCATCAGTTGACCTCTGTAGGAATTTGATCAGACTTCTTATGCCCGAGATGATCTAGGGCTGGTACTCAAGGGGTGCATGGCTCACACATGTCCCAAAGTCTAGATGAGACGAAGAGATGAGGGGGGCCGTCATTCGAGTCGTTCATTGATCGGGGGTTGGAGTATTTTCCGCACCCCGTGTCAGATGGCGCGATTGTGCTACTCCGTGGGATGAGCGCAACCCTTAGGATAGGTTCTATGTCAGAAGTGGTTTCAGTATAAACGTAAAGGTCCTCGAATAAGGACCTTTCGTTGACCTGTGCCTCAGGACAGCATGTCAGGCGGCGAGGGGTCAGCCCCAGTGAAAATAAATCACAACGAATTGATAATAAACGAGTGCGCGAATATCGAGGGTGACTCTAACACCTCATCCGATGGTTTGAGGCGGAGGAAAGTTATCCATGCGGCAAAAGAAACTCTTGACAAAGGTAAGACGTATCAGCACCGGTAGCCCTCTGCCATTAGATAAGAATTTTAAGAAGAAGAACTTGATGAATTCATGATAGACTCGTCGCAGTACGTTCTAAGTTTGTGCAAATGCTTGAAGCAGCACATTTAGCCTGTCTTGAGTAAACGACCCTAAGAGTGTTCGTGTCAAGTCGCGGCTGGGGTTAAGAGGATGTGCAGTCTGAAGAGAATGAGTTGTCTCGTTCTTCGTGGGCCTGAGTGCTCTCTTGTCTTCGGAACAGTACATCGCGAAGGAACCAACTTTTCTTCACATTGATCGTTGGAGACGAATCAACGACTTTCAGGAAACCCGAAAATCAGTTTGCTCTCACTTTTTTTCTGCGATCTTCTTACCTACAGCTTCTTTCCAACTCCGTGGGTCTCTCCGTTAACTTTCTGACAAAGTTACGTTTCCCGTTCGGTTGGACACTGTCCGCTCGCAATCAGACACAGTGCTAATCCTGTTCCAAAGTTCCTAGTCGCAGTAAAGTTACACAATCTTGGGATGAAGATATATTCCACGAAGGTGGTTGTCGTCGCGACGAAATTCTTTCTGGTCGAGTTACTGATTTCCAGAAGGGGTCAGTCCAAAAAGGGCATAAATTACAAAAATTCGAGGCTGCTGTCGAAAAACCTTTTGCAACTTTTGCAAAATGACTGTTCAAATGTCGCTGATACCCTTCTTGGACTGACCCCTCGATTACTCTATTTGTCTATCTGGTTCATCGCCACCCGCACAACGGAGTGATAAGAGTCAGTAGTCATTAATAATTCGAATGAGTTGTTTGTTGGTGACTTCTGTAACCCATTTCCAACAGAAAAATGAGAAAGTGGCTAAGACTGTGTTTGCACAAAGTGTAATAAACGACTGTTATTTAAGCTCAGCAAATGTAAAGCTGATAAATCATCCCCCAGCGAGTCTAAATGTGTCTGAAATATTTAATTAAAGATTTCATCAAGGCTTTATCAATGAGACTGAAGAAAAGTTGGATCTTAAGACTTGAGACGGAAAAATTATTGAATTAAATGTTTTGCTCTAGTCAACAGTAATTAGCCTGTCGCGATTTTCCATTCGAATTTTCTGTCTAATTGCCGAATCTCCCGAACGAAAAAAGTTTAATGAATCAAACTTAATTAATCAACTTTTTTTTCTCTCCATTCGTTTCAGCCTCGCGTCTACTGCGACGCAAGATACCATGCACGGGTCATTTGATGACCCCCCGCCGCCTATGGATACAAAAAGTGCCCACCCAGGTTTGTGTGATAACGATCAGGGATCCCTCCGATTAATTTTTATCTCAATAAAACCCTGCGGTTTTTGGTGATAACTTTGTATAAGGAAATTTGAGTTCGTTAAAGGGAAACGTTGTATCGATTCAGTGTCACTCTGTGCGAGTTGGCGGCGTAATATTACGACGGCGAATAATATAACCGAGATATTCCATACGCGTCAGGATTATTCTATTGAACCACAAATTTTCACGCCTCATCCCTATGCATAGGGGTGTCAAAATTGGATCGAGTTTGGCCGTCCACCTCTATGACGCATACGGAATGAAAAGAAATTTTGTGAATGGATGATTGGATCTGGTCGCTCTGCGGGAATTATTCATATTTGTAATCTTTTCAATTTTGCAAAAAAAAAAAAAGTTCCCGTTCCACTGCTGACCCCAGTTTTTTTTCTGAACTGTCGCGTTACGCAACGTATGTTTATCTTCTCTAACTCTATTTCAAAAGTGTTACACTCCACCCGTCATTAGGAGATAAGAATCTCTTACCGTAGAATAATCTACCGCACTTATAAATGCGGGTCGAGGTGTATGTAAATATTTCCTACACAGAGTTTTAGGAATGAGCAGAAACATATTTCAATGCAAATATAGGGAAATACTACGACAGGATTATCTCTTTCAAACAGTCATATCGACCAGGACATATTCCAACATTCCATATCTCTATATGCGGATTGAGGCGCGATTCTAAGCGGATTTAACAATCGGTCCGATACAAGGTGAATCTCTCCGACTTCAGCCCTCTGTATCTCTCAAACTCTCCACAATACGCGAAACATGTTGGGAATCTTTTGTGTAGAAGATTGATAGCGCATTAAAAAAGGTTCAGGTCATGTTGCGTCTAAGAGCTACCACAAGTGAGATAAGTGGACTAGAAGGCTACATGTAATTTTGTGACGTTTTTCAATCTCATGTCCATCTTCTTTTGGACCGCTTTATCTCTCAAACTGTCCACAATATGCGGAAAACTTTTTCAATCTTTGTCAAAGATATTTTTGTAAGCTTCAAAATCATTCGTAATCATTTTTCTTCTAGGAGCTACCACAAGTGAGATAAATGGACTAGAATCGTACAAGTTAATCTGTAGTGTTTTTCAATCTCATGTTCATGTTCCTTTGAGCCTCTTTATA